>OX457138.1:3143598-3446098 GCA_949752895.1 Dendrolimus pini | reverse complement strand
TATTTGACAATAAAGTTTAAAATTATTTAGATTAAAGTTTGATTTTCTATTTTGTCTAAAAAGATTGTTTAGAAATGTAAAACCTTTTTAATGGTTTTAAACTTTTAATATTTATGTTAAGCGAAGTATAATATTGTTTCTTACGGTTAATCTCAGCGCCTGTCGTTGTCAACACTGCAATTTTCTTTTTCACGTTTCTCTATTATTTTATAAATGTAACATTTATTAAAATGTTGGCAGTATTGTTTCTTGTACTCGTGCAAGCAAAAGTCGACTTACATTTTCGTTCCGCGATTGTACCATAAAGCAACATTTTTTTAGATAATACCAGAATGGGGTTTTGTGTCTGCGTTCTCCTTCTGCCCCAATAATCGCTTTTACTAAACATTTGCGGGAGTATTTAAATAATTCGTTCACTAAATTCTGTATTACAGTTTATCAGGAACAACGTGTTAGATGTGTAAACAATTTAGTTTATTATTGATGCTAATTTGAACTAGGACTAGTGTTGAACTGGGTCACATAAATTGTAATATTGAATGTAGCACATTCTTTTCTGGATAATAAACGATTTTGGTTCGCGTGGTGATGGAAAATCACTTATTAATATATAGATTAGATATTTCTATTTATTAGATTGATGTTGAAATATAAAGTCTATCTTTAGAATAACTTCTTAAACAAAATATAGTAAAAAAAAACTTGAATTCATTTAGGAGTCCGTAACAGATGCTATATTTAATTAGTATGAACCAGTTACTTTTGAATAAATAAATAAAAGTATATTTATTTATATAGTTTAACTTAGGGATTACTAAGTAAACAAATACTTCAGTAAAACTACACTTGACTCTTTTTTGAGTGCACATTCAAACTAATATGTAGACAACAAATTTGCTCACCAAACAAAATAGATACAATGTAAGAAGGGCAGAAAACCGTTATTACATAAATCGCGCAAAGTTCGTCGGTATAAGATACTCGATCCGAAAGTGCAATAGGCAACGCTTCGTTCGCAGTCAGAACACGACTAGCGCATTTCCCGACTTACCGACCTTCATCCATTTGTAAATTAGACATGGCCTCCTAGCAACATTCCGCCCACTGGTTCTTGAAATCGTTAAACGGTCAGTTAAGTTTTAACGGCTTCCAAGAATTCGCATGAAAAACCAACAGAGCAAAGAAGGTTTTATGACGCCTATGGCGGCGTGAACAAAGCGATTAGCGCGAAAAATAGATCACTTAAATTCAAAGGAGTAATAAGACAACCACTGCTGGGATCGGACCTCCCACTATAGAGGAACTGCTACTAACCTACTCCTCTAATAATAATCAAATGAACAAATAACGTTAAATACTGAACAATATACGCCAATTTGTTCTCATTGATGACCTATTTTAAATATTTTCAACATACGACTGACTTGTGCTACCGATTCGTGACGAGCTCATTTATAATGTAACGCGTGTCTACTTATAGACATAAGATTTGTCTAGCACAAAAAGTAATAAAACGAATATCAAAGATAATTTAAAAAATATATATTCTTACTTCATTTACCTTGTATTAAAATTAAAGTGACTATGATGTGCGCTTAGCTGTTATTAATGGATATAAATTTTATTTATTATTTAGATTTCTTCTTATGAAATCCAATTTAGCTAAACGGTAAAACTTATTAATCCACCCTGCAAGGTGTACAAATGAATGAATATTTAAATTATTATAGCTATTTAAAATGATCAGTGTAGCGATTTTTTTATTGTTGATATTTTTTTATAATTGTTATGTATATTGGGGTTAGTTATTTTGAACGAATTACGCGTGGTGTATTGTTGGACGTCATTCACATAAATCGATAACTTATTTTATTGGTGACTTTATTTTTAAGATTTCTCGTCTTCCAGGAAGAATTTACAGCTAATATTTTCCATATTTCAATAGAAAAGTATAACGCTATTTTATATCTCAAAAGTCGCTGGTTCAATCCTGGCCGGAACACATGCACCACTTGTGCATTTGTTCTGGTGTTTTTTAGGGTGTTTTCTGACCTAATGTGCATATTGTTACAATTACCACGTGCTAACAACGGTGAAGGAAAACATTGTGATGCAACCTGCACATCAAGATAACCGATGTGTCAAACCTACCAAGCCGCCTTGGACAAGCGTGGCGGGTATACCGTCCATTCCCCAACCGTGGGAGGCCCGAGCCCAGCAGTGGGACAGTTATGGGCTGTTGTTATTATATATATTTATCTTTGTTTTCATCCGACGCAAATCAATCGCTACTCAACACAGCAAACCAGTTGAAAAATGGCTTTTAAGACAAATAATAGTTAACTCGTTTCTTTATTGAAGTTTGTTTTAATTAATAGCGACTGTTAGTTGGCGCGATATGGTGTTCATTTATTTAACTGTAGGTATTTATATCGTAGTAGTAGTTGCTAGGGTAGGTATATAAATCATAGTACTGCATACTCGTATGTGCATGTTTACTAGGGACGGAATGTCTGACATAAGTCAAAACCAAAATATTTTTGACATTTTCGATTTCGTCCATTATTTTATCTCTTGCTCTACGCGTTCCATTCAAATGTGGGTTATAATATCCATTTATTTAGCGTTAACATCGAGGGGAAATCAGTACGTAATAGCCCTATTAAAAATTATTGGACTCAACAACTGACTTACGAAAGTGTTCCCATAATAATATTATATACTACACTCTTTATTGTATAGTATAATAAATAAGCCAAATGTTAGAGCAAGTTAAAGAATTTGTTTATCTAGGGTGCATGTTTACCAGGGACGGAAAGCATGAAAGTGACATCGAAAGAAGAGTAGAGTAATTGCAGGTAATAAGGTGAATGGAGCGCTAAACTCTTTTATGAAAAGCCAAAAAGTTTCCGTAAAGGCACGCTTGGCTGTCCATCAAGGAGTGTTGGTGCCAACTTACGTACGTGTACGGCAGTGAAAGTTGGGTGTGAAAGAAGAAGCATGAAAGTAGAATAAATGCAGTTGAAATGAGAGCTTTGAGAAGTATATGTGAGGTAAGCATGATATAATACGGAATAGTGTAATAATGGAACGTTGTGGATTGAAAGATGTAATAACAAGAGTTGAAAAAGGAATGTTATGGTAGTTTAGACATGCAGAGAGGAGCAAGATAGATGAAAATATATTCACAAAACAAGTGTATGACAAAATTGTGAAATGATAAGAGTTGGTACCGGTAGACCGCGACGTTAGAAGTCATAATCAAATAAAGAATAAAACGAGTCAGGTAAAAGGCATCTCAAATAAACGTGCATTTATGAAGAGGTTGAAAGTAGATGAAGCGAAAGTTGTTTGCCAGGATCGTCGCAAATGGAGATCTATACTCTGTCTACCCCTATGGGAAACACGCGAGATAATATATATGATGTATTTTTTTTAATCGCTGGAGTACAGCAGACAGGCAGACGGCCCACCTGGTGGAAAGCGGTTACCGTCACCTATGGACGTTTGCAACACCAGAGGTGTCACTAACGCGCTGCCGGCCTCGAATAAATTTTATGACACCCTTTTTAAAAAACCGCATGTTGTAGCGTTGTGGGAAAACCACGGCTGGAAGCTCATTCCAAATCCCCAAGGTGTGCAAGAGAAACGTTCTAGAGAACCGTTGCGTACCTACAAGAGCGAAGCCGCTCAAGGAAGGGGATGAACGCCCAGCCGATGGTAAAAAGAAGACGAAGGCACCATTCTGCAGTTCCTCGGAACACTCTCCGTTATATAGTCGGTAGAATACGCAGAGAGACGCGAAGTCTCTCCGAAGGCCAAGCGTATCTAAGCCGTCTGTGAGTATGGGATCGTCGACAATGCGAACGGCTCGACATTGAATATTGTCCAGGGGATTTAGCTGGTAAGCGGGTGCCCCGGCCCACAAATGTGAGCAGTACTCCATATGCGGCCTCACCTGGGCCTTGTAAAGCACAAGGCGTTGCCGCGGAGTGAAGTACTGCTTGGACCGGTTTAGCACTCCCAGCTTGTATATACTATGTATATATTACGGGGATCAATAAGTCCCGAGACTAACCAAGAAAAACACATTTTTTTGTCAAAATTTCACTTTATTCATTAACATAGTCTCCTTCAAGAGCAACACAATCAGTCCAGCGCTTCTCTAACATTTCAGTACCTTCTTGTAGAACGATTCATCTTTGACCTCGAAATAAGCATTCGTTTCGGCGATGACTTCTTCGTTGGAGTAGAATCTCTTTCCTTAGAGCATTTTTTGAGGTCTGCAATCAGGTAGTGGTCGCTGGGGGCCAGATCCGATGAATATGGTGGGTGCGGAAGCAATTCGAAGCCAATTCTTAGCTCCAAACAGCGCTCGGAATCAACGACAGTTTGTCGTTCTTGATCTGCCGTGAGCAAACGCGGCACCCACTTTGACCACAGCTTCTTCATAGACAAATATTCATGCAAAATAGCATACACCCTGCCGTATGATATCTTTAAGATGTCAGCTATCTCACGCAAATTTAATTTACGGTTTTCAAAAACGATTTGGTGGAGTTTTTGATGGTTTCCGGTTGAACCACCTCATTTGGCTGGCCGGAGCGTTCAGCATCTTCAGTGTCTGTACGACCACGTTTCAACTCAGCATACCACCGACAAATTGATGATTTGATGGAGCAGAGTCCCCGTCACACTTTTCAAGCCATTGTTGAGCTTGCATGGTGTTTTTTTCATCAAAAAGCAACACACACAAATCAACACACGAAATTGTTTCGAATGCATTTTTTGGATATATCAAGACTAGCGTCACTTAAATCGCTCTAACTCGTGGACCAAACATGAGTGGTCATTTATAATCCGATTTACGTGATTATTTTTTTGTTCGACGCGGAATAGCTTCCAATTGGTCCCCTATAAATTTTACATAGTTTGGCCCAGTAGTTTTCATTTTATGAATATTTTTTATGAAAAAAGTTTCCTTTTCGTTCCATATGTACACCGATTACTCTGAGATTTATGATTCGATTTACGTGATTCTTTTTTTGTTCGACGCGGAATAGCTGCCATGTGGTCCCCTAAAAATTTGACATAGTTTGGCCCAGTAGTTTTCATTTTACGATAATTTTTTTGTTCTCGTTTCTTGGGACCTAAATTTTTTTTGGGTTATGTACAGCACCATTCATTTTCACCGAGATCATGAAACCAGTGATAGCTCACCTTTATAAAAAAGGTATTGTTCAATAGTTTATTTAGATGACTTTTTTGTTAATAGACAAAACATCTACAATGTGTTGGACAGATATAAATACAACATTCACACATTAATAATTTAAGTTTTTTCTCATATATAGAGACAAATGTGAATTTGTGTTCAAACAAAATTTTACATTTTTAGGATTAGTTTTCAATTTAATTAATATAACTGTTGGTACATCTTACCAAAAAAATTTGGAAACTATAAACTAAAAGTCAATTACAATAAGATACATGTATGTATTTAGCCAAAGTATAGGTACCCATATTTCTGTTTGCCCAGCAAAAAAATATGGAATTGTATACACCAAAGAATTAAAAACTAAAATATCAAATATTAATGAATCTGTAACGATTGTTAACAATTTAAGTAAAAAAAAAAAAAATTGGTGGTTAAAAAACATAATGAACTCGACTATGTCTATAAGAAGAAATTTGTTTAAATTTACTATATATATAAATATATAGTATATGTGATTTAAAAACTGCAAGTGGATCTTGGACCTTGTTAGAAAGTGAATTATATATAAATTATTTGAAACTTAGCAGCATATTTTGGCTTAAAATATTTATATAAAATAGCTTAGGGGTTATGAAATATTATTTAAAATTGATAACATCACTGCTATATTTTATTTGAATAGACAAGGAGGAGTACAATATCCACCAACATAAATAAAATTATTTGGCTATGGTGTGAAAATAGGAACTTCTGGGTTTTTACTAGATATAAACTGACGGACTCATAAACTGCATCAAAGTTCAGGATTACTTTGAAATGATTTTTTTAAATAAGTATGCAAACTTTTTAGATTAAATTATATAAATATGGAGAGACTGGCTCTTAATCTCAAAAAAAAGGAAAATTTAAAAATAGAACTGCAGTAAAACAAATGAATATAGCCGGGAAAAGAAAATTTACTCGTAGTATCAGATTTTCGTGTTATTTATAGCAAAGTTTTAAATTGATTCTCATTGATTTTTTATTCTTTTGTTAATTGAATTATTGTTACCAGCAGAATTGTTGGGTTAGTTTTTTAACTCATCGAGAGTTTTTGAACCATAATATGGATACTTCGTCCGAACAAGCGGCTCAAATTGTAGCATTGGTGCGGGAGGGCTTGGATCAACGAACGATTGGTAAAAATTTAAATTTTAACCAGTCTACGGTTTCTAGAATATACAGAAGGTTTGTGGAGACAGGTTCTTACAGAAGGAGAGGTGGTACAGGCAGGACTCGAGCAACCACCGGTCGTGATGACCGATTTATTGTTACAACTTCCCTGCGAAATCGTTTCCTCACGTCTGTTAACATCAAAACAGAGCTTAATGAAGTGCGTGGAGTAAACGTGAGTGCACGAACAATAAGAAGAAGGTTAAAGGAAGCGGGTATCACCCCTTTTAGACCAGCGAATGGTCCAAAGTTGTCTGTAGCTCACAGACAAGCTAGCTAAAGATTTGCGCGTGATCACCTGAATTGGACAGAAGAGCAATGGACCTCCGTATTGTTCACGGACGAGTGTAGGACATGTTTATATGGTGCAGATGGTCGCAGAAGAGTCTATCGTCGACGTGGGGAGCGATATGCTCAAAGTTGCATTGAGGAGCGTGTTCCTTTTGGAGGCGGTGCGTGTATGGTCTGGGGTGGCATATCGATGAACGGGCGAACAGAACTTGTGTTCATAGACATGGTCCGTCAAAATGGTAATAGAGGGGGTTTGACTGCACATCGCTACATAACAGAGATCTTAGAAGATCACGTGGTGCCTTACATGGGATTCATAGGCGAAAATTTTACTTTAATGCAGGATAATGCCCGGCCGCACGCTGCTGCACAAGTTCGACAATATTGCGAAAAGGTTGGGATACGTACAATGAATTGGCCAGCACGCAGCCCGGATCTTAATCCCATTGAGCATGTTTGGGACAATTTAAAAAGAGCTGTATATGCGAGAAACCCTTTGCCCACGACATTGGCAGCACTAAGAACAGCACTTTCAGAAGAATGGGACAATATTCCGCAAGATCTTTTAATAACCCTAATAAAATCTATGCGGAACCGATTAGAATCCGTAATAAGGGCACGTGGAGGTAATACACCTTATTAAAACATAAATTAACCCTTGCATAAAGTTTGTGTCTATTGTTAAAACCAATTTTTTAAATAAACCAATTTTCCTTAAATTTCTGTTTTTTCTTCAAAAAAAGTCTTAAGGTCCTTTCCAGTACACAAACTTAAACTTAAGGACATGACCCTACGCTATTTTAAAGTTCACGAACCAATCTAGAGGTTTCAATTTAAATCTGTATATAAAGTTTGCATACTTGGTTAAAATATTTATTTCAAAGTCTTCTATTACTTTGATGCAGTTTATGAGTCCGGCAGTGTATAAACACTAAAGATAATGTTACTGCTGATTTTGAATTAAAAAAGCAGTTAGATATTACAGAGTGGGAATTAGGATTCAAATATTTTCATATATTCTGACAACCCAAGTATAGATTTATTTGCATCAAGAACAAATAGTGTTCAATATGTGTCTTGGCGTTCAATACCAAATGCAGCTACAGTAGATGCATTAACCATATGCTGGATAGATATATTCCTTATACTTTTCATCTCTTCTGTATGCTCCTTAAAGTATTAATTTAGGTGTTGTCATAGCGCCATATTGGATAACGCAACCTTGGTTTCCAATTTACAGTTAACTTGTAATCACAGTTTTTTTTTTTTACACCAACAAAAGATTACAAATACATAACTCGAGATTGTTACACCCTCTTTATCAAAAGATATCATTGATGTCAGGAGTGTTAACAGGGAAGCTTTGTTATATAAGTTCAGGAATCAACTCTGAAGCAGTTGACATTATGTTATCATCTTTTTCAATTAATACATTAAAACAATACTTACAATATTGTTGAACAAAAGAAAAATATTACCATGTAAATTATTTAAGTATATACTTACCAAATACATCCCAAATTATTATATAATTTATCAAAATATTTAAAGGTTTTTCATATGGTAGTCTAAACATAATTAGGTCTGCGTTATCATTATTTATCAGCTCACATATAGGTAACAATGACAAAATTAAAAGGTTGTTTACAGGTTTTTTACAGACTTAAACCTACAACACTAAAACATAATAATACATGGGATCATTACTATGGAACTATAAAGAAAATAATTATTTTAACACTTAATTATTTAGACATTAAGACAAAAAAACGACTGTCATTATTAGCATAAGCCACAGGCCAAAGAGCTCAGACAATATCACTAATAGCAATTTTAAAATATCTATGTTAAAGATGACTGTATAACTATTAAAATAGAAAAATATGTGAAAACATCAGCAGCTAATAGATGTCAACTTCTTCTAACATTACCATTTTTTAATAAACAAGTAAATATTTGTCCTGCAAGAGCAGTGATTAAGTATATGAAAATTACTTAGGTACTTAAACTTTAAGAAAAAATCATTATTGTTTATATCTACCAGAAAACTTCAAAAGAATTTTAAAACCAGTCATTGATATATAAAAAATCAATATACCAGTACATCAGTCGTTGGATAAAGAAAGTTATGGAAGAGAGTGGTATAGATACAACTGTATTTACTGCACATAGCACTCGCCATGCATATGTTCCGTGGCTTTCAAGAGAGACATTAACATAGATGACTGGTTGTACAGGTAATTCAAATATTTTATGCTACATTTTATAATAGACCCATTATTAATAATACAACATTTTCTCAAACAGTATTTGAATAAAGTTAAGTAGATATTAATTAATTATAATGTTGTTTTTTAGTTCTATTGTTAATTATGTTGATTAATAAAGATGTAGAAAATACTAAAAATATCAAGAATCATGTCAATAAGTTTATTAACATTTTTAGAATAATTGATTTAAAAAAAAAGCTTTTTCCTTGTGTGATTATAAATAAGCTTAGGACATAAAAACATAATTTTGTACCAATATGTACATAATTGTGACAAATTAAAGAGCTGATTTTACAACTAGTCTTTGAACATCTACAATTGTCCACTATCATCGAAGACGAAACAAGTGAGTATAATTGAACAGTCAAACGAACTTACCTGTAAGTGAAGTTCGACTGCAATTATGCGACTCTTGTTTCGTCTGAAGATTATAGGGTCCCACCCTACCCTATATAAATAAATATATTATTATACCCAAATTGTAAAATCAGTTATCTACTGTAAAATAAATGAAGTTAATTACAAATGCACGGCGCAGGAAGAACAGGATATGCTACGTTTTTTACTTTTTAAACTTATGTCATGCCATAGACTTCAACCGATACTACAATTGTCCACTATCATCTTCAGACGAAACAAGATTCGCATAATTGCAGTCGAACTTCACTTACAGGTAAGTTCGTTTGACTGTTCAATTCTATTTCGGGAAAAAATTACTTTTCGAGGAATTGGAATCTAGTTTTCATGAGCGTAAATGCAAGATAAGACCTGGATATGAATATAAATGTAATTATTATTACTAGTGGTCGCCAGTGGTCGAAATTCGACCATAAAATTTTGGTGTCAAAAACTTCTATATATTCTTATACTTCTATAATAACGATTTTTTGAAGTAAAAATTCTATATAGCCGGGGTCTTACGATTTTTCGCTCACTAAAAAGCGTCACGGCCGCGTGTTCTAATACTTACATTTTAATAACTCGTGATATCTTTCGAATGGAACGCTTTGATAAGGATGAATACCGAGATACAAATAAAGTGCCTTTTCTAGCGGCGGCATTTTAATTCAATTTTTAAAATAAAAAAAACACTTATTGTGTCATAACTATAATAGTTAGACATATAATATCGCGACACTTTTTGTAAATTATGATATGTTCTGCAAAGTCGTAGTACATTATTTTATTATATCGTCGATAGTTTCGCAGCGCACGCGATTTTAGGTATTTTTTTACACCTTGGTTTCAGGTTCTTGGTTATTTTAGATTTTCAAATTGGACAAATACATTAACAATCTGCCCGTAACACTTCAAGTTAAAATTTTGTAGCGATTTATTTTGTCACATGTCAGTTGAAGATTTTCCACTTGTCCGTTGCGATTCGTTTTTCCACTTGTCAGTTGCAATTCGTTATTCCATTTATCCGTTGCCATTCGTTTTTCCACTTGTCCGTTGAAATTTTTATTTATTTATTTAATGTATTTTTTATGCATAATTTAAAAAAAATAGCATTTGTCGCTTCTCCTCTATATAAACTATAAGTTTGCGAAATTTCATATTCCTCTGTCCGCGCAATATTCGAAAAAGGTTTGCTTCACGTATTAATATATAGATTAACAAAAAGTCAACAGCGTCGAATAGAAAAGAAAGCACTTCAGTAAGAAATTAATATAAGCTTAGTCAAAATTAATAACTACACTTCATAAGCATTGCCATCCCAAGTGACAACGCGGCCAGCGTTTTGGAAACCGTATATTATTTGTATTTTTTCAAATTAAACTACACATACGATGGGATGTAAATTTTAATTGTAAACAGAAAATAAATAAATATTTTATTAAAGTAACTAGACAAACAACTATATATGTGTGAGTAAACACGAATATTTTTAAATTAATAATATACATTTCCCATTGGTACTATATTATGTATTAAAACAATATTGAACACCTCGTTATATAGAACGCACTCACCATACTCTTGTACACATATCGCATAATTTCAATAAAAATCCTATTTATTAATTAGAGAAGTTAGCACAACATAGAAACGGTATAACCAACACCGACTCTGAAACAATATGCGCACTGCATGAGTTACAATCTCATACGCAAGGTTGCCACACACAAAAAAAACCGCTTGCCCGTAAACGGGAATGTTTTGTTTTCTGTCTTGCTTTATTTTATTGTACACAAACATTTACATAGAAATATAAAATAGTTGTGATGTTCAAAGGACACTTTAACCCTGAAAGAGGATTCATCCAGAAAACCTATGGCTCTAGCGAAATAAAAGTTATGAATATTGTAATTTAATAAACGACCAATCAGAGCAGAGCATATGGCTCCGAGCGGGGTCAGACGCCCTCTATACTTTAGTAGTATCTACTTCGGTAGACGGAGGAGTTTTTGTGGCACATTTGGGTGATGGCAATAGGTCGAGTTGGACCATTGAGAATTTTAAAGAAAGTAATGAAGTTGGAAGTATGAGCGGTGCCCTGAACGCGCTGCTCGGTCTAAACTATGTCGAAATAATGTTTCAATCTAAATTAAAAGGGTATAAACCGTGGCCATTGTGTTTTATGCTCGCATTTTACCCTGATGACGCCCACTAAACCTGCAATCTATAAAGAACATATCACGAGAACGAGGCCTTCTCCGACATATTATATATATCCGAATATATATATATATATATATATATATATATATATATATATATATATATCTGTGCTAATAAAGAATACCTATCACGGGATTATACTCGGATATTAATGATCTCAGCAAGGTGCCTGTAGTTCCACGATTTTCTGGGTAGATGACTGCACTCGCTAGCAATGGGCAGGACGTCGAGATGCTCGCAGCCAGCAGCAGCAGGACGGCGTCAGCAGCTAATGACCCTACACTCTTGTGGCTATTCCGTTTGCCTGAAATTCTTGCTGTTTTGCGTACTTGTATACAGTTCGCCAGATTATTTTACGTTCAGGGTTTATTATAGCTCGGATTCTTTACATCGTAAACAATTTGAGCTTTTGTTAATTCGTAAATGGCCTTTCTCAGGTGGATATTTCAAGACTCATTGATAGTTCTTAAGTTTAAAGAATATTTATATTAAAACTTACATACATCCTACTTCCTACTAATATTATAAATGCGAAAGTTTGTAATAATGTATGGACGTATGTTTGTTTCCCTTTCACGCAAAAACCACTTAATGCATTTTGATGAAACTTTACAATTATATAGCTTACACATCAGAATACTACATAGGCCATAATTTATAAAGATTATAGTATGAATTATTATCCAAAATGTAATGATTTTCCATTATCACGCGAGTGTAACAGCGGGGCGCAGCTAGTATATATATATATATATATTTATATATATATATATATCTCGAGGGCTTCATAACAAATTGGCGTACAGACAAAAGTGCAGGATAAAAAGTATCCTATGTTCATCCTCGGCATCGAAAATATACACTGAGTTTCAGCCCAATCGGTCCAGAAATTTTTCCGTGAAAACCGAACGAGTTACTTTCGCATTTATAATATTGTTACGAATCGCGAGACTCAAATTAGAATGCTGTTAGAATCAATATAGTCTTTATTACAACTATACAAACACGTATAACACAGGTACAAATATAACCGAACACAACAAATCCAAATGTAATGTAGGTCGTAATTCAATAAAACGCGCAAAGTCCGTCACTAAAAGATTCCCGATTTTAGTACATACGTCTCGCTTCGTTCGTGGTTCTCGCTCGACTGCCTCCACCCTCCATCAGGTCATCGTTTTATACTGCGCAAATGCAATGGGCTGTTTTCTAATCACAAACTTTAAACACAAAGTAAACAAAAGACGACGGGTAATAAATGTGCTTTGTTTCAGATATGCAGGTGGAATTTGTTTTTGTCGGGACCGGAGTTGTAACAATATTAATAGGGATATAGAAAAATATTTATAAGTGCAAAGTAACTTTGTCTGTTCGCGTTCAAAGAAAAACTACGCGCTCGTTTTGGCAAAGAATTTGGCATATAATAGGTCGGGGAAAAAGTCTTTTCGCATATAGCATGTATGAACTTGTAATAAGATCTCATTGGCTATACCATTTGTATCTGGCTGGTTTTGGTATCATTAAAAAGTTTGAGTTAATTTTAAAGAAGACAATTCCAAATTCAAATTAGGAAAATGTGTGATTTTCATTTGTTTATCTTATTGTTAAAATGATTGAATCTAATGAAGAAATTCGATACATTTTAAAATTTTACTACAAAAAAGGTAAAAATGCGACACAAGCCGCGAAACAAATTTGTGATGTTTATGGACCTAATGCAGTATCTGTGAGAGTAGCGCAAATTTGGTTTAAGCGTTTTCAATCCGAAAATTTTGATATCAAAGATGCACGTCGCCCTGTTACGGACAAAATGGGGATTGTTCACTTTTTTTCAATTTAGCTATTTCAAAAACCATTTCGAGGAATAGTGTCCCTAATTATTTCTGTCTAGTTAAAATTCCAAAAAAACGTAAGATCTTCTTGTATTTTGTAAGAAATGTGTTTGACCTTTATTTGACCTTACTAAATCCAATCAGGTGGGCCGTCTGCCTGTTTGCCTGTTTCGGGTTAAAAAAAATTCTAGCTGTACATTATTTGATTTAAGTTATGTAACATGGATTTTCCCTAAAGACCACTTTAAAAAATTTAACTATAAGTATAGAAAATAATAATGGTGGAACACGAAAAATTATAAGCCTAGCGACAAAATACACTAAAATGATCACGATACGTAATGAGTAATGACAGTAATATTTAAATAAGTAGCACAGATTACTATGATTAGATATAGATAAAACTTGATTATTTTTGTTTTCTAGGCAAAGATATCAATGTAAACTTGTGCCTTATGACGTCATCGGAGAAATAACTTTAAAATCGAATTATAAAAAAACGAACGCTTAAAATACAAAAATATTCAAATTAGTATCTTAAAATACCCTATTTTACGTAATAAAAATATAAAATCAGAGGGTAATTTTTGTGAACAATCCCCATTGATGCCGTTTTTGAAAAACTGGAGCAAGATCGGCATATTAGTAGTTACGATGTAGCTGGAGAACTGGGAATTAAACACAAAACGGTTTTGGCGCATTTGAAAAAGCTGGGTACACAAAAAAGCTCGATATTTAGATGCCTCATGAGCTCACTGAAAGAAACCTAATGAACCGTGTAATAATTTGTGATTCTTTATTACGACGTAATGAAACCGAACCATTTTTGAAGAAGCTGATAACTAGTGATCCACTTTTCAGATCACGTACAACAAGAAAGTGCGAAAAAGATCGTGGTCAAAGGCCGGTCAGGTTTCACAGACTGTGGCGAAGCCCGGGTAACTCGCAACAAGGTGATGCTGTGTGTATGGTGGGATTGGAAGGGCATTATTCATTATGAGCTGTTACCAGGCAAGACCATCGATTCTGAACTGTACTGCGAACAACTGATGAGATTAAAGCAAAAAGTTGAGAGAAAGCGGCCGGAATTAATCAACAGAAGGGGTGTGGTTTTTCACCATGATAACGCTAGACCTCACACATCTTTAGCCACTCAGCAAAAATTACGAGAGTTTGGCTGGGAGATGTTAATGAATCCGCCGTATAGTTCTAACCTTGCACCTTCAGATTTTCACCTGTTTCGGTCTCTGCAGAATTCCTTAGGCAGTGTCAGGTTAACATCACGAGAGGATTGCCAAAACCACTTGTCGCAGTTTTTTGATCAGAAGCCCCAAAATTTTTATAGCAATGGGATCACGTCCCTACCTACAAGATGGCAAAAAGTTATCCAACAAAATGGCACCTACATACTTTAGTCAAATGTAAATAAACTTTATAATCGAATTTTTATATAAAATGCGAAGAAACTTTTTCCCCAACCTAATATGTAGTTTCAATATCGAGAACGAAAAGGTGTGATACTTTATTTATTGGGATAATTGGAATTTACTACGATACTATGCTTCATGTGATAGCCCTAATTACTCATTCATATTGTTTGTGGATGTTTGTTTGTTTATAAAAAGAAATATGCTACGCAAGAGGACTACAACAATTTACAAAATATGTAACTACCAGGTAAGTATATTTGTATTACTTTACACGTGGATGTCTTTAATAGAATATTGGTACGAGTTGCAAGACTCGAATTAAAATGCCGTTGGAATTACTATAGAATTTATTATAACTATACAAACACGTATAACACAGGTACAAATATAAATGAACACAACCAGTCTAAACGTAATGCACGATTCAATAATACGCGCAAAGTTAGTCACTATATAGATTACCGAATGTATACTAGTGTCTTGCTTCGCGGCTGGTTAACGCTCGACTGCCTCATCTCTCATTTGGTGCATTGCTTTATACTGTACAAATACAATATGTCTACTCGGCCGCGTGGACTGAATTTCCTAGAATCACACCTGGCTAATGACTACCATAAAAGATTGCAATAGACAATAGGCTGTTTTTCTAATCACAAAGTTTAAACACAAAGTAAACAAAAGAAGTCCAATTGCCAAAAAGGTAATAAAATATCTACAGGTATGCAGGTGTGAATTAGTCTTTTGTCGGTGTTCAGGTCGTAAGAATATAATAGTATTTTTATGCATAATTCTAAAAAAATATTAGTATTCTACATTCCTTTTCTATGTAAACTATAAGTGTACGAAATTTCACATTCCTCCGTCGCAGTTTTCGTAAAAAGGTATACAAAGTTTCTTCACGCATAATTATATATATATATATATATATATATATATATATATATATGCGTTATATATTCTATTTTAGAATTTATTGTAATTTTTCTAAAATAAAAGTAGCCAAGTTACTCCTTATTACATCAGCTACCTGCGAATAAAAGTCCCGTCAAAATCGGTCCAACCATTTCAGAGATTAGCCGGAACAAACACACAGACAGACAGACCGACAAAAATTGTAAAAAATGTTATTTTGGTGTATGTACCGTATATGTATTCATATGCATGTAGTAAAAAGCGGTTATTTCAATATTACAAACATACAATCCAATTTTATTTATATGTATAGATATGTCTTATACCCAACCAACTATGTATGCACATCGCATTAGTTACTTTTGTATTTGAATATAAATAATGTAAAAAAATATTGTAGCATGCCTACAACCGCATCCTTATTAAAATGTAAAATACGCAAAAAAGAACTTACCGAACGATAAATCCGCATTATAATCACATATCTATATCTATTAATTTATCTACAGTAATAGTTTAATTAGTCAAAAAAGAATTGAGAGCAAGTAGAGCGTCACATGAAGTGTTCTGTGCCCGTACACAATTTTAAATAATAGAAAAAACTTGGCCAAGGCAAATAAATGTTCGTGATAAGCTTTTGGACTTCCGTTGGGTTTGCGATATAACGATGACTGCAGACAGTGTAATTTTATAATTACATCATTAACACACTGACAATAGGGTAGCGGACAATCAAATCAACTGAGAACTTTTTATAGTTTGAAAAATAGCCGGTCCCTATACCTTACCGACCGTTGATTTTTTACCTTACTATTAGTTAAAATTTAACTTTGGTTCCATTCATTTGATGTAAATATTCAACGGATGGGTACGCAAGTGTATAGAAATTTTTAATTTCTATATCCTTGCGTATTTTTAAATACAAGCTTTTGAGATCCTGGATATCATGTTACAGGAGAGTGCTAGCCAAGACAAGTAAAACTAGCCCAAACACGACGGGTCTATCTTGTTTAATGCAGGAGTTCCTATGGCCACCTTCCCACTCCATCATGAGATCAGCTCCATGGTACCATATTATTGCATTGTCACGCGATATACATATGCGTGCAAAATTTCAGCTCAATCGGAAACCGGGAAGTTGGTCAAATTTAACATGCAAGATTCCACCCGAACTTACATACATACATCCATTGCAAGTTAAATAAAGGCTCGTAAAAATTGAATATTATTATAAATATTAAAAGGTCGCTCGAAAAAATCTAAAGTAATGCACTAGTAAATTTAAAAAAATATGAGTGACCTTTGAAAATTCAATTTTTGAACTAAAACTTTCGATGACTTATTATTTTTTTGTCTATAAAATAATACCGTAACGAGAAAAAAAATGAATAAAAAAATCGGTTTATGGTGAATTTAGAAATCTTAAAAAATTTGTAGCGACTTCTTAATTTTTTTTTGAGCTGTCATTTGAAACGAGTTCTTAAAACATCAAAAACTAACATGTTTTCACTCGATATTCAAAAATAAACAGCCGGTTTTTGCACCACCCTAATATATGTGTGTGTGTGTGTGTGTGTGTTTGTGTGTGTGTGTGTGTGAAATACATGTGTATAATGTGTGTGTAAGGTTTTTATTTTATTTTATGTATTTTTAATTTATGCATAATTTTAAGAAAACATATTAGCATTCGGCACTTGTTCTCTACATAAACTATAAGTGTGCCAAATTTCATACTCCTACGTCAGTGCAATTTTCGTAAAAGAGGTACAAAGTTTTTGCTTCACGTATTAATATAATGATTAGATCCTGAGAAAAATTATTATGACTTAAACAAACAGGCGAACAGTTGAATGGACAGATATGTATGACGATGATAATTTTGTAGGGGTTCTATTTATGCCAAAATGCTTAGGGAGTTTAAAAAAAACTCATAATAAAAAAAAATTTAAACAACCAATTATGTATTATTACGGAACATAAAACTACTTACTGGACAATTATTCATGGCAAAATTTTCAATTTCTTTAAAAGTATTCAGCAGAGTACACGTTAACAACAAACTATTGAAAAGAACCTAAATAACTAATCGATAATGTTAATTAAAAACCATTTATGGTCTAAGTTAAAAACGTAAAAATTCACGCTTAATTAAGAAAGTTAATACAAGTCGTTTATTTGGTTACTTATAATATTTCTACATTTGACTTGAAAAAATTACTAGAATTAAAAAAGTGGCAATAATTTTCCTCTTGTTTCCTTGCTAACAAAAGAATATCCGTATCAACTACAGCAACGTTTCATTAGGGACTCTTTTTTTATTGTAGGAGTTCAGCAGACAGGCAGACGGCCCACTCGATGGAAAGCGGTTACCATCGCCTATGGACATTTGCAACACCAAAGGTGCTATAAATGCGCTGCTGCTCTCTTAAGGGAGACTGGAACCCGGTCACTAGTGCCAGAACACAACTCAAGCTTGTTATGGCGACATACTTTAGACCAGGGGCGGTAGCCATCCAGTCGGGCGAACGCCCTACCACCTGGATGTGGGTTGTTTTGTCGCCTCTTACGACAGGCCACCCGGTCGAAGTAAATTTTGTTCTTTCTCCATTCTTGCACGGATATCGGATGATTTACAAGGAACATATTCACAACCGCGATTTTTTCCGTTCCACTTGCTTGCCGACGTTACAATCGTAAGACAGTGGCCATGTTGACTGAGTTGACCTACTGACCTGGGGCCCAATTCTGCTACTATTTCGTCAAAATCGCCAGACACAGTCGTCTCAATTTGATGGCAGCAAAGTAGAAATGGACATCTACAGTTTTGCGAAAATGCTTTTTTTCCAAAAAATGAGCTTATATCAATCCTATCTACAAGTCTGTATTAAAATTATTTCAAAATTCAAAATAATGAAGAAAATCTGACACGTGAAGACATCTACACTGGGTTTTTAAAAAACACCACAGTAGAAAGGGCTATTTGAATGTGTTAAATGCAAAGTAAATAAAGACAAAACAAAATTAAGGCAAAAAAAGTAGAATACTGTTTGCATGTTGTTTAGATGTTCTTTAAATATCCTTAACCAATAAATCAATAAAAAATAAAATAGATAAGTTGTATTACAATTAAAGTAATATCTGCCAGAAACATTGTTTGCTATTCTTAATCATAAATAGCTCTAATAGGTTCAGGATTTAGAACTACATCTAATATAGGCATCTTTGTATCCCATTAACAGAAATTAGATTGAACACACAATTTAAAAAATATTCTTATCACATATTAGTTACATATTTATACTAATTCACATTAAAACACTTCCTTTCTCAATTATTAATTAATTTCTACTACACTTGATAAAAAGTAAGGGTTGGGTTTACATATATATCCCCGGATGATTTCCTGGATTATTTTAATGGTTAATGTGTTTAGGAATATATTTAAGACTTATTTATAACAACTGAAATTGGTTTTGAGTGGAAAAAATACATATTCAATTAATTATCGAAGTTTAAAATTCACGACAATGATCTGGTAATTTTGACAATAATAAAGTGTGTATTGACTTTAGAAATATACTCACATATGGTATGACACTACTAAAACTGTTTTTAAATGTCAAATAATCACTTAAACTGATTTTAAGTCTAAAAATATATATTGTAACTTTTAATTTAATTTAATGAAGCCACTATAAAAAATACCATAATGAAATGCAGTTGCATTTTTTTTTCTTTATGTTTCGATAACTCTATATGGAGATTTCACTGTCATAGACAAAGAGTAACCATTCACTATTTATCTAATATACACACAAACAGTCGGTTAGGTTAGGTTTTGTGTAGACCAAAGCGCCAGAACCGACTGCTAACCATTCACTATTTATCTTATATACACACAAACAGTCGGTTAAGTTAGGTGTATAAACAACCAAAACTACTTCAACTACCACAACTGCTTTTGTTGTTTTATTTAATTTTTAACAATTTTATGTTGTGTTTTCAGACTATTGTGAATCCTTTTATGTTAAATATTCGATTTTCATTGGATTTTGCAACTTTGGACCTATGATATAAGTGAAATATTAGTGAAAAACAGAAGTGAGGTTAGATTGACAAAAACATTAATAACTCAGGAACTATACATTTCCGCCAGATAGGAGTTGCACAAGGGGTAAGTTTTACTCCCCCCCTCCCCCTCCCACTCATTACTTATGATTCCGGGGACATATATGTAAATCACACCCAAAAGTAAATTTAACAATAAATCATACCATAGAAGATAAGAAAATTGTACAAAGAACACTTGCATATGGTATTTGTAACTATAGTAAATACATACATATATATTATCATGCCTGTTTCTCATGGGTAAGGCAGAGACTATGGATTTCCACGATAGTAAATAAGGTTTAAATAATATGTAAGCATTTCATAGCCCTGAGCCAGGAATCTAATCTATATTATTGGAATGAAATGTGACTGTCAATTTCAATATAGGTTTTTATTCAAAGGACTTTGAAAGAAAAATATTCCAGTTTATTACATAATTGGGCTAAATACCGCCGTAATAGATCAAATAATTTAGTAGTTTTATTTTTTCTGGATATAGAAACAACATAGCCGCTATTTATCTAACTCATAAAACATACAAGTTCAGATAATCCGATGAATATTCTGTGCCGATTTAATTAATATACAGTAATATATGTTTCGATCAGGTTGTTTAATGTACTGCATCAATAAGCTACGTCTATTAATCGGAGCACAAAAGGTCAAAAGGACACAAATATAATGCAGATAATAGATAACAGGGTATAACATCCCAATGGCCTTTTGTAATATAAAATAACTAAGGACTTACGGTCATGTTGACTGTTTTCCTGTGGCCTTATTTTGAAGTATTCAAACTTCTCTGGACAGCATATTTGTTAAATACATGTTTTCTTATTAGAATAATTTAACTATTTACTCTATTTACAAAAATTTATTCGCTGATTTTGACTCAATTCGACTCGGCTGACATAAGTCAAACAAAACTTTTTGACATTTTGAATTTCGTCCATTATTTTATCTCTTGCTCTACCGCGTTCCATTTAAATGTGGGTTGTAATATCAATTTATTTAGCATGAACATAGAGAGATAACCAATAGGTATTATATATATATATGTATATATTATATATATATATATATATATATATATAATATATATACATATATATATATATATTATAATAGCCTTATTAGAGCATAAAAATTTGGACTCATCAATTGACTTACGAAAGTTATAACAAGTTAATGACTTTGTTTATCTAGGGTGCATGTATACCAGGGGAAAGCATGAAAGTGACATCGAATGGTAAAGGTTATTGCAGGTTATAAGGTGAATAGAGCGCGTTTTATGAAGAGCCAAAAATTGTATGTAAAGACACGCTTGCCTGTCAAGCAAGGGGTGTTGGTGTCAACACTAATGTACGACAGTGATAGTGAAATACAAAATAGTGTCATGGGAACGTTGCGCATTGAAAGAAAATGTACTAACAAGAATTGAATAAGGAATGTTAAGATAGTTTGGGCATGTAGAGAGGATGGATGAAAATTAAATCACAGAACAAGTGCATGACAGTATTGTGAATGGTAGAGTTAGTACCGGTAGACCACGACATACATATCCTGATCAAATAATAGCAGAAGTGTTAAAATGAGGTCAGGTAAAAAGAATATCAAAAAAATGTGCATGTATGAAGAGGATGAAAGTAAATGAAGTAAAAGTTGTTTTTGAGGATCGTCGCAAATGAAGATCTATAGTCTCTACCTACCCTCTTGGGTTACAGACGTAATAATATATACGTATGCATCATGTATGAATTGTTTTAATACAGTTTTATTCAAATTTGTAGGATCCCAAAATAGCTACAAGAAACTGCTTGTAGCACAAGCGCAATGTGAGGTGGCATGCTTCCTATTCATATATCTTAATTATACTTTGGTTTTATCGCCTGTAGCAATACATTAATAATAAAATATTTAATAGGGAATATTGAAGTTGGTAACTTGGACTTGGTAGCTGTACTGACTTCAAATCAACTTACAGTAATTTACACGATGCCACTGTGAAGTCAGCACTGGCCTCTTTCGAATCTGAAGTCAGTCAGCTGGTGAAATGTAAATCAGCTTTTACGCTCACAGCGACAAGTCCGTGCAGAGTCTCAGGATCGGAATTTATTCCATTTTGAGGTTACATTTTGCGACTGGGGAACTATTGGGGATAAAAATTTCTTAAGTAATATCTGGTGCCGAAAATTTTAGTACTGGAGAAATTAGGGAACTATTTTATGCCTCTAGTCTAAATAAAATATTCAGTATAACATTAAATTGATAAAAAAACTTCAACGGACAAGTGGAAAAACGAATCGCAACGGACAAGTTGAAAAACGAATGGTAACGGATGAGTGGAAAACCGAATTGGAACGGACAATTGGAAAACAAATAGCAACGGACAAGTGGAAAAACGAATCGCAACGGACAACTGGAAAATCTTCAACTCACAACTGACAAAATGAATCGCAACAAAATTTTAACTTGAAGTGTTACGGGCAGATTGTTAATGTACTTGTCCAATTTGAAAACCTGCAAACCTTGTAAAATTGCTTTAGCAATATGATATTGAAAAAAGGATACCGCAAGAAAAAGAAGGATCCATAGAGCAGTTTCTTTTAGGGGTTTATAGTAATTTAAGCAAAATTGTAATCTTATGAGATTATATGTCTTTTTCTTAGACCATGGTTGAATGGTCTAAGGTCTTTTTATAATATTACATCACATTCATTTTATTCGGAATTTAAAATTTGTCGCCTATACGAAATATTTCTATGTGTGTGTCGGAACACACAATTGTCGAATTTGTTCATCCAATAATTTCATATTTTAGTGAATTCGGGTATATCTTAAATTCAATCTGGACACCCTGAGCGTGGTTACTGGCCAGGCCGTAGACAGAGAACTGTCTACAATTCTACATATTGCAATTGCATTATATTATTATATCAAGTTCAGAATATAGACAAAACATGTGATTTGTTTTGGAACACAGTGATTGCGTAGATTACTCCATTTGTTAGCAGTAAACTATTTTTTTATTGTTTTCTCATGTAATCCTCTTATTTTGTATGTGAAATTAACGTAAACGTTATGGTTTTGTGATCTGAGCTGTAGTTATGCGTGATTTTACAATCGTCTCTTGATAAACTGTACTAAAAATTATCGTTATGCGGGGTGTTGTGTTTAGTATTTTTTTTGCTTATTTCTTTCAATATGTTGCTTCTGATGGGATATGTGATGATAGACCGGATAAAACTCTCAGTTGTACAACACAGGTAAATATATCTGTATATTAATTACTAGAAATTTCTAATTATGTGCACATTTCACATGTATTGATTTTTGTCATACAACACGTACCTACCTGATGCATCTATCGCATTCATGTGTGGCCTCGAACTTTCAGGTTTACGGGCTTGCTTTATAAATAGCTTTCTGTATTCAAAGGTAGGTACTAAAATTCAATAGCAAATACTTTAAGTTAATAATTATTAAAGTGGTAAATCTGTATTGGGAGTATTCACAAGATTATTTTGGTCTTATAAATGTTTTATTTAACAGAATCTATTATGGATAATAAATAACACTGTATTTGGAATGTTTTTCATGTTCTCCGGTAAACAGCAATACATAATATATGTCCTGTATGTCATTCAGTCTGAAAGCCTTACTGGTTTTATGTTCATTGATAATAAATGGCCTTTATCCATCAGCATATATATATATATATACATACATACATAACTTCACGCCAGGTCCCTTGCGGGGTAGGCACGAACAACAGAGCGCCATTTAGGCTTATTCTTACACACCTCACTTGCTTCTTTGACATTCATAGTTCTTGTCATGCACGCTCGTCTGTTCTTAAGGCTCCTGACATCACCTTCTGCTAGTACATGATCAATTTGATCATGGAAGGTGTGTCGTGGCCTTCCGCGACTTCTGCATCCATCCACTTTTGCATTGTATATCTGTTTAGTCATTCTTTCATCATACATTCTTTCCACATGCCCGAACCTCCGGAGCATTCCTTTCCTTACCTTCACCCCGACACTCTCTTTCAGACCAACTCTCTTTCTTACTTCGGTATTACGAACGCGGTCCGCGAGCGTCACTCCACAGATTTTGCGCAGTGCTCGCATCTCGACCGCGTTTACTCTACTTTCGTGCTCTCTATTCCATACCCAACTCTCGCTTCCATACGTGAGCGTAGGTACCAGCACCGCGTTGTGTATGGCAAGCTGGGCCTTCTGGCTGAGGTTCTTAGCGCCTAGAAGTTTACCTAACGCTCCATTCACACTATTCCCCAAATTCACTCTTCTTTCTATATCAGCGGTGTACCTTCCATCCCTGTTAAAAGCACATCCGAGATATACAAACTCATTCACTTGTTCCAGCATAACATCATCGACCATTATCCTTGCATTCGTTCTGGTTGTTTCTCTTTCAAACACCATCACCTTTGTTTTCTTCGCATTCAAACGTAAGCCTCTCGCCTGACAGTCATCTTTCATCATTGTGACTAGTGTTTGCAGTTCTGATGGCGATTCGGCTAAAAGCACGGCATCATCCGCATAAAGCAAGCTGCTAACAACTAGATCACCCATCCGCACCCCAACATCCATCAATCTTAATCTCTGGAGACAATTGTCCAGATATAGGATGAACAGCAAAGCCGACAGCACGCAGCCCTGCCGGACGCCAATATTGACGTCAAACCAGGGCGACAGGCTGCCGTCCACCCGCACGCCTGCCATACAGTCCTCGTAAGTGGACTGCACAGCACGCAGCAATTGGCCATTGATCCCATATCCGGGCAATATGTCCCAGAGGTCCTTCCGCACAACCCTGTCAAATGCTTTCTCTAGATCCACAAAACCGCAGAAAACCTTCCGGCCCAATGCCAGCTGCTTCTCCACGATATTGCGGAGCGAGAAAACTTGATCCATACATCCCCTTCCATTTCTGAAGCCCCCTTGTGCATCCCACAGTAATCCATCGGATACCACTCTCATTCTCCTTTCAATAATCTTCGCATATACTTTAGATGCTGTGCTGATCAAACTGATGGCCCTGTAGCTGGCGCACTCCATACGTGACCCCTTGCCTTTATACAAGGGCACGATGACAGCGCGCCTCCAGTCCTTGGGAACCTTTCCCGTCCTCCAGCACAAGTTGCATAAGGACAGGAAAGCGTCCCGGACGCAGGTTCCACCATATTTGATCATCTCAGCAGACACACTATCGATTCCTGCTGCCTTTCCATTTTTCAGACTTCTTATCGACCATTCGATCTCTTCCAAAGTGATCTCGGATGCTGACTCCTCGAGGTCGGTCACAGACTCAGTCGTGGTGCCAGCATCCGAGATATTATCATACATTTCTCTAAAATATTCACTCCATCGCCCTAAAACCTCTTGTGGGTTAGCAAGAATGTCCCCTGCTTTAGATTTTATTCTTTCCATTCTGGAAGCTGACGAACAACCCCGAGACTTCTTAACCTCTCTCCAAAAGAGTTTGGTATTCGCCTCGAAGTTCTCCGTCAGCTTCTCTTCTTCTTTCAATTTTATTCTTTCACGCTTCTCTTTCACTAAAGCTTTGGTTTCATTCTTGCAGAGGCGATAAATTTCTTTCTTCATCTCTTTCATACTGTCATTCTGATGCAAAGATGCAATATAATCCAGCCAGGCTTTTCTCTTTCTCTCTACGCTAGATTTAACATCTGCGTCCCACCATTCGTCACCTTTCGTTGTTATATGCCTCTTTGCGCATCCACATGCTTCTTTTGCGCTTTCCACTATACTTTCCTTCATACTATCCCAGTCATTATCCACATCTAAGTCGGAGAAGTCCGCCTTTGCAAGCCTTTCTTCGACTAGGCGCGCATACATACTCCTTACACTAACATCTTCCAATTTTTCACATTTTATTCTTTCAAGCTCCCCGAAATTGGTACGCTCTCGCCTGTGCCTCCACTTCTTGAAAAGGCCCACAAACCGGCTTATCACCAGGTAGTGGTCCGTTCCAAGAGTGGGGCCTCTCATATATATATATATATATATATATATAGCTTTACATCTGAAATGAGGTAATTTTTCAATATTTCGGTAAATGTATAGCTTTCCGGTACACGAATTTTAAGTAGCGGGGTGGTGAAATGGGGAGGGGGAGAGGCATACTTAACTTTACTACAACCCCTAAGGTCCGGAGACCTTGTTTTTTTTTATAAACATAACCTCACTTATTTTTTCGCTAATATTGCACTTCTATCATAAGTCCAAACTTGAAAAATCTTTTCAAAGTCCGAAAAAAAGCCACTAATCTACATAAAAAGAACCAAAAACCAGCTTAATTGGATAAAAGTGCAGAAAAACACAATAGAGCACATTCACATATACAACAAGAGTAACCATTCAAAATGGCGACCAATAAAGACGATTTTTTAAGTAATCTCATTTATTTATATTTAACCAATATTACTGTTTGTGTGTATAAAATAAATAGTAAATGGTAACCAGTCGGTTCTGGCATGTCACTGGTGCGGCACAGCGGCCGGCGTATCATTTCTACATTAAAAACAGTTTTAGTTTTACAAAAAGTTCTGGTGGTTATATGTAATTCATGAGTACATTCATAAACAATTCGTGAGTACATTCAGAAACTCAAATCACGCTTTTTTATTATCAAAAGTGACACAATTTTACAACAAAAATAAGTGAGGTTAGGTTTATAAATTAAAAAAAAATTAAATCTCCGGACATTAGGGGTTGTAGTGGGGGTAAGTATACCTCCCAGCTACCCACTACGCCCACCCACTTCTTAAAATTTGTGTACCGGATTGTTAAGTCGCAGCCAATATTTCTTCTCTCTCTCTCTCTCTTGGCAGAGTGCCTCCTGGCAAAAGGTTTAACATGTTATAACTCAATGATCCTGGCAAAAGGTCTCCGCCAGCTCATGCCAGTGCTGCCTGTTTCAGGCAGTACACCAATAGAGTCCAGCAGCAAGTCTTCTCATCCTTCCAGTGTTTGCTCTGCCTTCCCCTTATATACCCTGTCCATCTCCATTTCTTAAACTCAATTTTTGACAGTATATCTGTTAGTTTTGTTATGGTTCGTATGGTTTGACTATTTACTTTATCTAATAGTTTGATGCTCAGGATACTATGTTCCATAGCCTGTTGGCAAGTTCTTTGTGGGTCTCGGTCTATAATAGGTTCAAGGATTTCTCAGAGAGAGATCGGTCAACATATTATAATTCAAAATAAACTTCTTAAGTATCAATTTCAATTTTTCACTTTTATAGTTTAAAGAATATTACCAGTTTTATTTGGATCTAAATTGGATAGGTCCAATTTGTTCAATCATCGGTCTTATTGACTCAAATCTGTGCTGGATAACGTAAAACTCATATCTCATTCTCTCACAGGCTTAGTCCTATAGATTTATGTGTTTATCTCTTTTTTAGTGTTGCTTTTTCATTTAATTGAGTTTTAATCGCAATAAAGAAGTCTCATTTCAATAAATAGCAAGTTCTAAAATATTGCATATTGTCTTTAAATAAGTACATCAGATACATATATAGGTAAATATAGCAAGGTTAAATATACATAAATATATCCAGAGATGTGACTGTTGTACCTCAACAGGAAAATCTCACATGAATACTAATGATAACTATTGCCTTTGTATGTGTATACATATGGAAATGACTCTCTTTGTTCTGTATGCAACTGGTAATCATAAAGGGCATCACACATGGCGAAGATGCTATAATATTTCTTAAGATAGAATATCGCTCACTATACAATTTGTATGAACTATCACACACGGTTAAGATGATATATATTTTCATATTAAGTACCTTAAGATGCCGAGACATGCGAAATATGTCTTAATATTTTGCTTGCTATATATTTTGTATCTTAAGATACAAAATATATAGCGAGCTCCTTTATACAGAGTGTGCACTTAATATCCAACGCAAAATGGTATGAAATATATTTTATTTATTCAACTACCTTTTCTCTCGAGTTTATGTTATTACTCGATGTACTTTTTGTTAATATTATGTTGATAAAATGACTTATTAACCTTTTTATGTACAAACGTGCATATCGTCTCGCCTGTTTCCCATAGTGGTTTAGTTTTTAGCTGTATTTTTATTCTTATAAACATCAGGAGATATGAATCAAGCAATACCAATCTACCTCTTTTATATATTAAATCATTGTTTAGATACCGATATCTAAACAATGATATAAAATATAAAAGAGGTAAAAACGTTAGTAGCACGCCGATAACGAACAGCACAAGAGGACACAAATGTGTGTTCTTTGTAACAGACTTTGAAAAAAGGAGGTGGTTCTCAATTCGTCGGGATTTTTTTATATATTTTTTTTATGTATGTTCGCCGATTAGTCCGTGATTTATAATCCGATTTACGTGATTCTTTTTTGTTCGACGCGCAATAGCTGCCATGTGGTCCCCTAAAAATTTGACATAGTTTGGCCCAGTAGTTTTCATTTTACGTACATTTTTTTGTTCTCGTTTCTTGGGACCTATATTTTTTAAGAAGCGCGGCACCATTCGTAAGTCCACCCATACATAGCTAGAAAATAAAAAGTAACAAATAAAAAATAAAAACGAACGAACGGTTTTTTTAACGAAATTTTTAATTTTTTTCATTGCAAGACTAGTCTAACGTGATCAAATAGGCACAATACACTTTTCCACTGCCTAGTGCCTGTGACGATGGTGAAGACTGTTGCAGAATGGGAGGTGCAGGCGTGTTTGTCTCGTTCCCGCCCGCTCATTCATTGTATTTGTATTGTAGCCGGCGAGGTTAGAATGTATGTAACGAGCACGATACGATTTTTGGCATCGATTGATTGTGATTAGCACACGATGTTCTCGCAACCAATAATAGCCAAACAACGCTAAGCGTTCGTGTCGTAGAACCTATAGACATCGCTATAGCGTGTCGCAGAAAAGGACAAAAAAATTTGAAATGTGTGCTGGGACACATTAGAAGTGAAACTTCAACGGACAAGTGGAAAAATGAACCGCAACGGACAAGTGGAAAAACGCATCGCAACGTACAAGTCGAAAAACTTCAACTGACAAGTAACAAAATAACTCGCAAAAAAGTTTTAACTTCAAGTTTTATGGGCAGATTGTTAATGTACTTGTCCAATTTGAAAACCTGCCCGTAAAACTTCGAGTAAAATTTTTGTTGCGATTCATTTTGTCACTTGTCAGTTGAAGTTTTTCCACTTGTACGTTGCGATGCGTTTTTCCAGTTTTCCATTTATCCGTTGCCATTCACGCATGTTTGTATTTTGTTTCTTGATATCGGCTTGAATCAAATTATGAATAGTAAGAAAAGTTTCCTTTGACTTTTTAAAATATATTTGAAACATTTTTGGTGAAAGGTCTTCGTAAAGATTTAATTCGCGGTTTTTCCTAAATTTTATATGATTTTCTACCCAGATTTTTCAACACTAAGAATGTGCGGCAGAAATTTTTAAGTCGTATTCGAAGTCAGAATTATCATCTGATGAGCTATCTAATAAATCTAATAGTAAGGCTGTGTTATTCATATTATATCATCCTGTAAATATATTCAGTGGAGAAATATATGTGTAACCCCTAGTCAAACCTTTGATAGAATGACTCGAATGGATATATTATAGCATCTTAACCGTGTGTGATACCTTAAGATGCTATAATATTTTATATCCAGGCATCTTAACATGAAATATTATAGCATCTTCGTCGTGTGTGACACCCTTAAATGTTCTGGAATACTTATAGGTATTTGTATCAATAGGTTCCTGATATTGTCACATCCTGGTTGTAGTGCTTCCATGTGACCTTCTCTTACTGCTTTCATCATTTAGAGACTAGAATGTGTTTAGTCAGCCGTGACATTACTTATAGGGCCCTGCGAAAGATCAGAAGTGGTTGTGAAATCAGCATTATGCTGAGCATGGGCTTATTTAGGACAATATAATTATGTTTTATTTGCTTGTTTACTTTATGCTGAATAAATACTTTTCTTTCTTTCATCTCTATAACACAAAGCTCTTGTTTGTATCACTGAAGTGCAAGCCACCCTTCCCTACCATGTACCATGTAGTGACAAGTCTAATGATGGATATATACACCTAGTCATTCAGCTCAACCTGCTCTTTAGAGTCATGCACATGGCGTGCCATTATTGGTCATATCAATTAAATACAGGTACTTTACTGTCATACATAATGATAGATTGATCTGATGATTTATAGACCTGTTCATACACTTTAGCCTGTTTTTTGGAGTTAAGTATATGGCAAGAAGTTATTGGTTGTGTCAATCAAGTACAGGCAATACTTCACTGCCATACAAAATGACACACCAATCTGATGAGGGATTAATAGATCTGTTTGTTCCTTTAGCTTAACATGCTCTTTAGAGTCATGTACATGGCATACAGTGATTTTGTGTTAATCAAATACAGGCAACACTTCACTGCCATACAAAATGACAGATCTGATAATGGATATGTAGACTGCTCATCAGCTTGTCCCATGGGATCATGTACATTCATTCATTCAAATAGCCTCTTTTTCATATTTATGTATTACGATAAGGCTCTTATTTTTATCATCAAATGTTATAGCTAATAGTTACATTATAGTAGATCGCCAGCTCCATCTGACTTGTTGGTTAATGTTTAATGTAAATAACAATGTTTTATGTAAAAGTCTTTATTAGTACATTAATTACAGCATTACTGCACAGGTGTAGCAGAGACATTAGACTATTTAAAAGAAATATAAGCATAAACAGTAATTGTTTCAAAAAGATCATTATATACTATGAGTCATTCATTCATTATCTTACAATTTATTTGTGTATGCATACTGGTTTTTTTTTGTAAGTGGTATATATTTCTTGTTGTTGTTATGCAATCATAAAACGTGACTATAGACTGTATTATGCTAGATATCATTATATTAATACATGAAGCAAAAACTGTACCTCTTTTTACGAAAATTGTTTGGATGGAGGAGTATGAAATTTCGCACATTTATATTTTATATAGAGAAGGATTGGAGAATGCTATTATTTTTTATAAATTATGCGTAAAAATACATTAAATCGATAATAAAAAAACATTACACTACGATGTATTTGACACACGCATATATTATTATATACTCTTGTTTATTGTTAAAGTTAAATTAACAGTGTAGCCTTGGCGAAGTCTGTGATTATAGAAGTATAGTCGTTGACAACAGAACCTTAATAATGTTCAAACTTATAATTTAAATTAATTATGGTCGAATTTCACCACTAGTTCACATTATAAGACTAAAATATGTCGTTGAGGACTCCATTTGTGATTGTTTTGGAACTTTAAACAGATTCTGTGGATAATGAAGTGATTTAGGACTGTTTCATAAATTATTCTTTTGTTTGATAATGATGTCACTATCACTTAGATTACGAAATTACGCGCGTTATCTGATACCGTCCCAAGATAATTATATGTAAATGCATTGTTTAGATTTACCTGATATTTGGCTCATCTCCGGTCACCCATCCAAGTACTAACTAACTGAGCCACATGTTGCTTAACATTTTTTTTATAGCGAGGCTGGCTGGCAAATATGTAGGGGTAGTTACCCGTACATATTTGCCAGCCAGCCTCAAAGTTGATCCCATCAGTGATAAATTTACCAAGATAGTCTTCTTTTGGTAAGGCAATGTGAAAAGACTAACCACGTGGTACAAATTGCCCGAGACCACTGTTTCTGAACGATTTTTATGTTGCCACCCATGACTAAAACAAAAGTTACTTAAAAAATCTTGTGAAACGTTCACGACGAAATTATAACTATATTTTAATGAATAGTTTATGTACACGTTTGATATGTGTATAGGTTTAATGTTTTTAATAGACTGCGACCTCCTTTAGTAACAAATGCGACCCCCAGGTTGAGAAACGATACCCTAGACATATCAGAGTAAAATAAATGTGAAGGCCAAATGTTACATGAAACAAATTCATGTAAAACCAAAGGTGTAAATGCGCTGCTACTCTCTTAAGCGAGACCTGAACCTGGCCACCGGAATACAACTCAAGGTTATTATGGCGGCATGCTCTAGACCCCCGTCGGGCAGATACCTGGTTCTGGGTTGATTAATCAGCCAATCAAGTCAGTGCTGACTTCATAATGGTATCGTGTAAATTTTAATGAAGTTCTTGAAGTTCTGCCTGAAGTACAAGCGCTACCAAGTCTGACTGACTTCGATATTCCCGATTGAATAATTTGAGGTCAGTCTGCTCCCCAAGTCAGTACCTGGATCAATGTAAATTAGCCTTTTTGTCAGAAAACTGCCTAAGTGGTGCATGCTTTCTACTAGGATTCGAACCCATGCTCTTTGAGTTGTGGATTCGAGCGCACTAATCATTAATATTATCTATGTAGGAACAGAGAAAGAATACAATTTCCTGCGGCCGGGCGGCCTGTTGTAAGAGGCGACAAAAACCCACTGCTAGATAAGGTATTTGCCCATCTAGATGACTACCACCCATAGTTTAGAGTATGTCGCTATAATACTCTTATGTGTTCCGGCATTAGTGGCCAAGTTCCAGTCTCCCTTAACACTACGGTACACGCGCCTCTGAAACGTACATGAGTGCTCGCGCGGGCTACACTCGTAGCCCATTTTAAATTGAAATATACTGAAAGATACTAGTTTAATTTTTAATAAAACACAGTTATTATAATCAATGACATTTATTAAGTAAACTGTAACAAAAAAAAATCTTTTCTTTCTTAAGCTTAAAACTATTAGCAAAACTTGCTTGCTTGCTTATTTGAGATCAATCACCTTTTGGTCTAATTCTTACTTATTTTTTTTAATTTTCTCTACAAGAAGGATAAATTGAACTTTGATGATCATAACATATACGCCTATAGCATTTCGACCAAGTTTTCCTTGTGTTGCGATCAATTCTGCAAGTGGCATACTATCGTCCGAATCACTGTGGTTTTGTTCAGATCATCACTCTGATCTTCTTGCTCGGTCTCAGTGTCGCGAGGAGAAGGAGCGACAACCAATCGGAGCTTAGCGAGAGACTCGACTTTAAATCATTCTATTTCACGAAATTATGAACAAAATCAATACCCTGGGCTACATATGTAGCCCGCGCGTGTACTCTAGTGTTAAGAGTACAGCAGCGTATTTGTAGTACCTTTGGTGTTACAAATGTCTATAGGCGATGGTAACCGTTTTCCATCAAGTGGGCCTGCCTGTCTGCTGAACTCATGCAATTAAAAAAACCTAGAAATTGTCATTTTGTTTCAGATACACGGCCAAGACCTAACCGACTATGATATGTGTAAAATGGAAGTGTACCCTTCAAACAGCCCGCAATGTCATTCAATGACATTCGGACCGTTTGTGTCCAACTCGCAAATGGGTGGCGTTACGTTGAAACCCTATACCATGCCCGATGTGTTCATGGAGATACCGAGCAACTTCACTATTAGTAGGACAGTTCTGAACATCACCTTTAGCAATATTAAATGGAAGAGTAAGTTATTTGTCTTATTAGTTTCTTGAAGACAGATCCAAACACCTCCCTCCAATTGTTTAAACTCGTTATCTTTCTATGTGGCTGGTGTTTGTTAGGTCAATACTCGTACACTATGTTGTGTTAATTACTTCCTTTGCAGTGGGGGCAAAAAACTGGTGTTATATAGCTATTACTAGGATTGATAGACTTGGAATTCCCGCGGGATTTCCGGGACACAGCGTTAAAAAATAGAAAATGTGTGCGTGTACTAGTGTACACACGTAAGAAGTGAAACTTCTTTATGACTTTATTTTTCGAAAAATGATCTACTATATGCAACTTTACAGAAATTGGTTAAATCAATTTAAATTAAATTAAAGTTAAATTAAATTAAAAGTTTAACCGAAAGGCTTTTATTATCATAGACATGAATACAAATAATACAATTATTTCATTTTACCTTATTGCTACTAAGATTATTACAGCATTTAATTAATTGAAGTTACTCTTCGATAGAATCGACCGTGGTAAGGGCAAGAAAAATAGGCGCGTAACGGAAAAAATTTGACGCGTAACCGAAAAATGTGACGGTAATTTTTTTTCCAACGCCGATAAAGAAGTTTCACTTCAAAATGTAAGCTATCGTCGTGAAAACAGTGTCTGAATAAGCCAATTTTTATACATCCGAATTACTATAAACCGCTCCCGGAATAAAAAAATGACATAATTTGATGACATAAAATTTGCTATCGATCAGTGAAAAAATAGGATTGGAATTGGTTTTTTTTTAAAGTAGCCAATTTAAATCGTTCCCAGAAAAAATCCCGGGATAAAAAGTACAAATCTTTCCTCTTTATAATATTAGTATAGATGTATGTCATAACGTAAATAAACGTATAGAAGCAAAACTTTCATTTACGATAAAACACTCACAAATGTCTTATAATTGTCTTCCAGCCATGAGATTCCGTTTCCAGAACAAATATCGCGACACAAAAAATCACTGCAGGAACATAGTTATATCGAAGGATGTGACGATTGACGACAAGTCGGTGTTGTATTATGATTGTTATTGGCCGACGATCGATGACAAAGATGACCAGAGCCACACCTTGGACTTCGAAGCGGCGAATGATAAGAGTGTATACAGGGGACGGTATTACTTTAATATCCCATCGGCTAAGTCGCTCAGTGAGTATAATAATATTCACTCACTCACTTATTCACTCACTCACTTAATAACTCACTCACTTACTTATTCACTCACTCACTCACTTAGTAACTCACTCACTTACTTATTCACTTACTCACTTATTCACTCACTCACTTAGTAACTCACTCACTTATTCACTCACTCACTTAATCACTCACTCACTTATTCACTCACTCAATAATTAACATAAACATAACATGTTTATTAGGTGCATATCATAAGTGAACAGTCAGTATATCTGTCACACTTATTCATGGCAGATTAACGGGTTTTATTCATTCATAAGCTTGATGCAATTTATATAAAGTGAAGTTTGCACATAGTGTCAAGAAATAACAACTTACTTTACAATTTAAGCAATATAGCTTTTGTTCTATGTTATGTATTATACCACTTTAATTTAACTGTGGTTTCAAGTGGGTTACTACTGCAATGGTGTGTATGATTCCTCTTCTAACTCCAATTAGGCGTGTCGGGCAGATGGAGATAAAATGAAATAAATAGTTAAGTTATATACTGCCTTTAATTTACTTTATACAACTCGACTCAGAAAGTGCCGCGGGGCGACTAACGACAATGCCACGCATATCCAAACATTACAATTTTTGCTGAATTCTAGATGTTGCTAGCTGTCACATTCTATGCCACTTTCAAAGCTAGATTATTTATAATCTGGAGTTATAGCTCCAGTCCAGCTCCATTCTAGCTAGATCTATGAATAATGTTAGGTTCCTGGGAGAAATTAAGTATAAGCTATATGTTTGCCTACTGTTATGTCTAGAAGATATTGTAACAACGCGTTTATATTGTTACATACCGACAAAGAACGCACACCTGGCTGTCGTAAAACGCAGTTTATTGCCTGTCCTGCATTCGGAGTTCTTTTGTTTACTTCGTGTTTAAAATGTAAAAACATCCTATTGTTATCGTGCTTATTTTATGGCCGTAATTAGTGTCAAACTAAACCTTGTTTTTATTGCATTGCGTCGAAGCTAGCCAGATGTGCGGATTAACTCGGTGAACGCGGCCCCTTTGTCGGTATTATACAGTTTAGTATAAAACAATGCCCGAACGGAGGGGTCAAGCGACGATTACGATACTAGCAAGACGTGTGTAGTACTTTCGGATATCGATATAGTGACGGGCTTTGCGCGTGTTATTGAATCGTTCAGTTTATACGGTGTCTAGTTATATTTGTATCTGTTTTATATGTGTTTGTACAGTTCTAATAAACTCTATAGTATTTCCAACGGAATTTTCATTCCTGTAGCTCGTAACAATATGATCGTTTATTTTACAGGTTCGACATCGTTAGAAGAAGAATGGACACCATTTATTTACATCGAGATATTCTCAAGCACGATGCGCTTGCACATGTTGCCCCCTCCACCTCAACTCAGAATCAACGCATACAATGTCAAGCTCAAGAGGGACTGTGGCAAAGACACCCCATGTGTCGTACAATCGAAGACAATTATTCTCAGGAACAAAACCGACGAAGTCACTTACGATTACGATATTGTGGGACAGAACGGATTGTATAATTTCGAAGTTACGCCCATGCACGACAAGTGCGTCAACGGTTTTGGTTGCAAGACGATTGCAAGCCCGAAGATTGTGATAAGTGAGTGTTTTTATCATTGCATTTAGTTCTATATCATTGCCGTTCTTTTTTAACCGACTTCCAAAAGGAGGAGGTTCTCAAGTTGGTCGGTATGTTTTTTTTTATGTATGTACACCGATTACTCCGACATTTTTGATCCAATTTACGTGATTAATTATTAGTTTGATACAGAATAGTTGCTATTTGGTCCCCTAAAAATTTAACATAGTTTGGCCCAGTAGTATTCATTTTATGAACATTTGTTATGAAAAAATTTTCTTTCCGTTCCATATGTACACCGATTACTCTGAGATTTATGATCAAATTTACGTGATTCATTTTTAGTTTGATACGGAATAGTTGCTATTTGGTCCCCTAAAAATTTAACATAGTTTGGCCCAGTAGTATATTCATTTTACGAACATTTTTTTTTGTTCCCGTTTCTTGGGACCTATATTTTTTTATCACGTATTGGTTCGCGTTTGACCATTGTCTCGTTCGATTTGAGCGGAGATATGGTCTAAGATCGAGCACGCTTACCTAGAAGGTACCTATTCACACCAGACTTGTACACATCCTGGTTGTAGGTTTCGGGCAAAACAGACTCCGGCAGTGAGTTCCACTACTTTGCGGTGCGCATAATGAAGGTGGACTCAAAGCGGTTTGTTTGTATAGGTGGTATGTCCACCATATAGTGGTGCCGCATGCCAGTGTGTCTGGTTGTCCTATGATGGAAGGGAGACGGCGAGATTTTGAATAGCACCAATGCACACTCTCCAAAATGTATCTGATAAAAAACCGACAAGCTGGCAACCCTGCGTCGATGTTCGAGAATTTGTAATTTGTCATAAGTAGCTGGAGAAAATCTGGAGGGTCCTTTACACTTTTTATTGGTCGATTATCATGTTTCGCCGCGTATAAATATTCCGTAGTAAATTTTGCATAATTATGATTTCAGGCAGTGAACCTGCATCCCTGAATATTTGCATTGCAAGCATAACGGCTTTGATTGTTGCGACGTTATTCGCCTATTATATTGTGCTAAGAGTAATCAGGCGGTATTGGTGCAAAGATCCTAAGTTTGGACAAGGTAAGAACCTAATTAACTTTGCTAACACTTTAAAAATAAAGTTACGCGACCGAGACAGATGATTGAAAAATTGAGAGGAAGAATAAGGTAGTATAGGCATGAGATGACGCATGAAAGTCGTGAGACAGCAGACCAAAAAAGAGATGGATTGTGTCAAAGATTACATGGTGTGACAGCACAGGAATGCCATAATAGAGGATTAGGAAAAGACATTGTGACGAACCCAAATGTTGGGGTAAGTTGAAAGAAAAGACTGAGACAGGTGACAGCTGAACGTGACACATGAGCTGGGGCCTAATTATACTATTTCAATATCTTGACATTGCGAAGATATGTAAAGTAAGATTCCATTGCGATTGTGTTAAAAATTCGTATTCTATTCAATCCACAATATCTTCGCGGCGGATTAACAGTAGAAAAAACTTGGGTTTACCTGTAGCAGAAACGGCGTTAGTCGAAATAAACTTTGAAAAGCTACCAAAAGCTTAAAAACTTATATTTCGAGTTATCGCTTATAAATATTGATTAAGATACACGCATGCTATAGGAAATAACAGAATACCAAAATCAGGCAAACTTACGATTGAGACGGGGTAATAGCAGAATTGGGCTCCTGATTGCTTGTAATGTATATATTTATATGAAGAACATATTATGGAGCGCAAGATAGACAACTGGCCGCGACGGACCACTTCTTCATGCAATTGCATATAAAGCCGAAGTGTGACGTGTCACGGTCGGCTGTCTCGTGTCTCGGTCGCGTGACTCAAAGTTTACTATCATGAAAATAACCGCATTGCGCTGTTACTAAGCAAATTAAATTTATTTCAAGATGGTATAGTAAATATATAAATATTATAGCTGATTGAAACCTTTATACATTTTATAGTATTAGGTCCTGCCGTAATGCCGTGTAAACTCTATATGACACTGAAGGGACTGCATTTTTTAATTAAAGAGTTGTCGTTAATAGGAGAGAAGTCTGTTATTTTTGTCTAACGTCTTATGTTGCACCAGTAATTTTGTTGTATTTTGTACTTATTTCATTCATATCTTGCAATATTGAGGCCTGCTGGTGATAAAGGACCTTATTACCAGACTACTAAGACTTCGGTATGCAAGATGCCGACAGACGAGTTTATTACTGGCTAGGATAATAAAGCGATAAAAGAACGTACACAGTTGCGCAGTTTTTACTAATTTTGGCAACTTAAAAGGTACTTTTTACTGCTTGTTGTCGTTATTGACAGTGGGTGTAATGCTATATAGAGTGTATCATTATATGAAAGATATGATAAACCAACAAAGGTCAAGTGATTTGGAAGATTAAGAGAGTTTACACTATGTATATTTTTAAAAGTAAACATCTCATCTGCGCAATTTAAAACTATAATACTTGTTAGGGAAGTACAGCAGATCAATATGCGTATAAATATTTTCGTTACATTTTTTTCAGTTAACATTCCAACACCCCCCAAAGTGTTGGTGATATATTCGCCCGCAAACCGTTTGCATGCTGAATGCGTTGCCTCATTCGTCACATACCTACGTACTGAGTACGGACTTGATATGATGTACGATGGTGATATATCGATTACTAGTCATGGCGATCCATATATTTGGGCTGAAGAAGCCTTTAGGATTTCCTCTCATGTTATGTATATCGTTGGGCCTGCAGAAGAAACTAATGCATACAACAATATATATGACAAACCAATAATAACCCCACATAATGATGTTGATCTTCTCTTACTGTCCTTTGTAAAGATGAATAGGGTTTCTAAATGTCCTAAGGATATTGTGACAGTGTTCTTCGATCATTCCGATGCTCAAGTGCCGGTGGAGGTACGGAACCCCCAAGAGTCGTTTAGATTATTAAAAGACTGGCAGAAGCTAATATCGTATTTGTCCAAAAACTTGTTGCCAAAACGACATATCATGAGGACGGAGAAAGGTAGGTGCTTTATAGATGATTTGACGAGGGCCAGTAAGTTGTTGGGTGTTAAGAGGGACGACGTTGTCGTCAGATGCGATAAAATTAATGCGTTTGAGAAGAAGAGTCTTTTGTAATGTGCAATGTTGGTTCACTTCCCTGGACCCTTAATATAGACTGTGTAATAAATACTCCGTTGGTCCTGTTGCAATATTACATTTGTGTGCTACTTACGCTCATGTCTGCATTTAAGTATTTTAGAGTGGTTAGTTAATTCGTAGACTTGAAAAACGATATACACACAGTTATTAATAACATGGATAAATTCGCTTGTTTGGATGAACAAGAAAAGTGTTAAAAAAAATCTTCTAATCTCTCCAATGATGATGGTTGATGGAGAAAAGTATGAAAACTTGAAATTACTCTTTTAAGATTTTGTTTTGTTGAGTTATCTTGTTCATCTAGGCCAAATAATATGTGTAAGGGACAACGAGGTCTTTGTTAACACATTGCAATGCCGGGCTTATCATATCAAGAAAGTAAACGTTAAAATTCTTCCAAAATATTAATATTTTTATAACCATAATTATGAGCTGTTGGCAATAGCTTTAGAAGGGTCCGGGAGTGTTTTGTGAGGCTTAAGTAATGATATGCTGATTTTTCGAAAGAAAGATGCATTTTTTGAAAGTGGAAAATGGAGATTTAGTCATTTCTTCAGCCACGGAAGGTATTTGATATACTTTGTAATATTGAATAATTTAAAAGCTATCATTATTTAATCTTGCTGTGGAAAACTTGTTTTTAGAATACAAGGGTGTTATTAGATATTTTAAGAAGCATATTTATCTTGAAAGGCGCAACGTGTAAATTTGATGACTTGTGATCATATATATTTATGAAAATGCTCAAAATTTAAGCTATCTATCTATCATCTAATATTTTGAATTTACGAATTTCGTGAGCGATTCGGCTCAAAATATGTATAAGGAAAACATGTAAATTATTGGGATATAAACTAAATACGGGGGACGAAAAAATATACAAAATCGTAAAAGTATAGCACAAACAAAACTTTGTACATTTCGTTGCGCAGATAATTATTACAAGGTTGACGAGTTGCTGAGATAGGAGAAAATTGCAATTTTGTTCGGCCGGTATCCGGACACATATGGCATCTCGTTCGCAAACAAAAAACAATACAAACTTTTCGACATAATAGAAGTTAACATTTGATTAGATCTGTAGAAAGTCACAGTGCTAACTTCACTCGAAGCGAATTAAGTTTTGCACATACTGTACAGTACACGTAATGAAGTACAAAGGACACTTGCTTCAACTTTCTAGAACAGCATACGATATTGAATATTACATAAAAGTATGATACTTACGGCATAATGTTGTTTGTATCAGAAAAACTTACGATCGTGATTTCTAGATGAATATGCTTCAAAAATAAATGTATTTCGATTTTCAGAGATGAGATCAAAATAAATATTTTTAATATTGTTATGTATAATCGTTGTAATTGTGTCCCACAGTTTTTCCTATTTCGCGGCCATATGATTAAACGCTAAACAATTTATCAGGATTGTTTTAAACATGTTTTAATTAAATTTCGAAACCGCATCATCCCACGTTGCACACAGATTTATATGAACCAAATTTTAACTATTAACTTTGTATTTGATTTTTTCTGGCGATTCTTACTGCGAACTGGTGTTGTTTTCCTAAAACCCATTTTAGTATTGAATCATTACGAATTAAGTAATTGTACCTGATTCCTTCGAATGTTGATCATTCGTCCTTATTCGTCGTAATTTAGCCTTGAAATATTTCCTGTATTATAAATGGGTCCTGATGGTATGTGAATTCATAAGCTTTTCTCAAGCTTCACAAAATCTTCAAACAGTAAAAGCCACTAAGGCGCTGACAAGTTAATTTAGTTTAAAAATGACTGGACTTATGAACATTTTTCACTTTTAGTCAAACATTAAGATAAGAGTGTATCAGGTGATGTGCGATACGAGACAGATTAGCGTGTGACCGCCACAATTGCATTCAAAGCGAATATGTCATATGTCTCAGTCCCGTCTCGATGCTTCGGTCGCCTGTTTTGGTCACCGTACCTAAAAGACTACCCTTGTAGTCTAATTTTTATGTCTATCCATAATCTCATAATAAATATGATTGATTATATTAAAATATAGGTATTCGAAAATCCGCATAAATTATTTTCTACATACTATCACGATATATAATATCACGCCTGGTTCTCAATGGGGTGGGCAGAGACTATGGATTTCCACTTGCGACGATCCTGATAAACAACTTTCGCTTCATCTACTTACATATATTCACGTTCATTTGAGATGCTTTTTACCTGACTTGTTTTAACACTTCTGATATCTGATCGTGGTGTGTTCGTCTCGGTCTACCTGTAGCAACTCTACCATGCAGAATACTGTCATACACCTGTTTTGTGATTCTATTTTTATCCATTCTCTCTACATGTCCAAACCACAGATTGTTTTTTAAGCTATTATTACTAACAAATCACACTTGATACTTACGTTGATGAAATTAGCGACAATATGGTTCAGACCCTAACCTAGACAATGTAAGATAATTAAATTACAAAACAGAAATTAATTAAAAATTAACCTTCGTAAATTGTTTAATGTTTCAATAAACGGCCATACTAATAATTTAGTTGCAAATATGTATCATGTATAGTAGATTATTTTACAATAATTTCTGGTATATTACAATAATTATATAAATGTCATGGATAGTTTTTATAATTATTATAGAAATAAAAGGTATTTTTCTATAGACGTCCGTCATAATGTTGCCTGCTTAGAAAATACTTCTCATATTTATCGGTATATTAGGATTTGTTGCGTTCCATTATTTTTTAATATACATATAATTTTATATTTTAAAAGACATGTCTATTGGCTTTAGATTGCCTGTTTTAAAAGTATCGCAGGGTAAATGGATAAAATGGACCTCCAGATTCGAAGTCACTCTTTTTTATTTTATTACCTAAAAAAATATTTTCCTGTATATATATATTTAAATTCATATATTAAGATATAAAAACCGTTTATTAAAAAGGGGTTTATTCGTGTCTCAGGGAGACCTGGAATATGTTTCTTTAAATATCGCCACTCCTTCATTATGCGGTAAGATGCGAGGGTTTTCTTGTCTTTTAAATCTTTTATAAGCCTTTAATAAGTTTCATACATACATATTATTAACAATTGTACTTACAATAGTGACTTTAAAATTCATGGCCCGGACTTTTGGAAGGCTTGCGTGGGGGCCATGGGAAGGCTAACACGTTGAGGCCCCTTAAATTTAATGTAAATGTGGCGTGACACTGACCGGCGATTAAAGCCCCGGCCAGTGTAGGACTATTGTGGGAAATGAAAACGAAAATTACCGGGATATTGAAGTGAACTGTTAGACGTACTAGGGGTCTGGGAATATGGGGACTATAGCGTCTGCCCGTCGCATTGTTTTTTTTTTATTCGCCTTCTCCATTATAGGTTAAAATGGAGATTATTGTTTTTCTTTTTTTCCTTTAATTTTAATGGGATAAGAAAGGAGAGGGGGATAACTTTTTTTTTCATTTCTTTCCTTCTTATTACTTTTGATCTATTTTACCTACACGAGCTACACACATTTTCTATTATTACTATTTACTTACACATTCCGTCGCAATGTTCGGAGAACATGAATGAAATGGGCAGACGATGATTCGCCACTCCCTGCATAGGTCCCCAAAAGTGTCCTATAAGGACTGAAGAGGTGGGCTGCAGCTCCACCGAAGCTAATTCTCTCGATTTACCATTTATCACTTCCACCCCTGGAGCTTGAGTCTTCACTCTAGCGATCTCCGCTTTAGCGATAGCTGGCTAAGGCAAGCATAGAGGCGGGGGTCTTGACTTGGCCCCTCAGAGTGGGGTACGAGGTCTCGCTTATCTTATTATTATAATCTTATTCCAATACCAATAAATATGAGAAGTTGTCAATTCATAACTGTTGAACAATTGATATATAAATTCTTCCGTTTTTAATCATTGTTACAGAAATATAATAGAAAACGAACAAAAAACAATAACTTTATTGATGTTCAAATTTTCCATTGCTTTGTGCTCTACTTTCAGTACCTCCTACTTATTGAGTGTGCCATACAAAGTTTGGGATGTTGTTAAGCTGACAAGCTGAATCATTACGTTTGGCTTTTCCATTGCAGATGTTTAATAATATACTTGAAACATTAATCTTAGCAGCAAAAGTAACAGTAGCTCAATTTGAGGGAATTTTAGTGCTGAGATTCATCGCTCTTATTGAAAGCTTGCTGCATGTAATTACCCATCCTATGCAATTCAGTCAACCAAATAATATAGTCACTCAGATGAGTGAAACTTATTAATAGAAGCAATTGAGTGAGTTTGGAAATCAGTAATAGTATCACTCCGAATTCACTGCTTGATTTAGTGAAATTATTTTGTAAACTCACTCAGACAGTTGATAGAAAAAAATAACTTATTGAAATGCAGCATTTAAATAGGCTTAACGACATCCGAGCAAACTTTACCATATTGTACAATTTCTTTATGAATAAAGTCGCTTAGTTTTGTGGATAATTGGTAAAAAGGATACCTTGTACTGAATTGTTGATCGATTTTCTAGTTTGGACTAAGTGATGCGATTAAGCGACTTTAAATAAGACTAAATAACTATAGAGAATATATTTTATCGTACGTAAGATGTTGTTGAGAAGCACAAGTATACTAAACTAGAGTAATGACAAATGTGAGTACTGAGTAGATCTTTAAATTTTGGTTTATAATAATTATGTACTTATTAAATTATTTGTATCATACTACGATACTAGAAATGACTATCACCTAGTAAAATATGTATCTCTGAAAAAACTCCCAAATCATTTTCAAATAAATTGTTCTGATGGCCAGTGAACGTCACAGTTCGCGAAATATTCATCAAATGTGTAGAAAAGTGCTATTAGATATTTGAATATTTAAAATCTTTTTTAATAACTAACTAGCTGGCCTGGCAGACATTGTAATGACCTAAATAAAAAAAATCTATAATCCGACTGCAACGCCATCTACTGGTTCCAATTGGTTAATTTATACCATCCCGAAGACCACTAAAACATATTTTCAAGACGACAGCGTCAGCCGGAGCCACTAGTTCTGTCAGTGTTTTTAAAGATGTTTTTGTCTCACTCATTCACTTTTTATATAGACTTGAACCCAAGCTTCTCACTTTTTCGTACGATTTTTCAAACACTTTCTTTCATACAAACCTTGTTAGAAAAACATTCAGAGATAATAATTGTAGTACTGGGCGTGTCATTCCTAGTTTCTTTATATGTGGTTTTATTGAGTCTGTACTCACATTTTTAGATATTCCTTGTGTGTATCAGTGTTTTAGATACTATGCACTTCGCACAATTAAAATTGTAAGTTTACTGAATATTTGATTGCTATGAGCATTATAGTTAATCATAAAGCGATCTTTCGTACTTTTTTAGTTTATATTTGAAGAAAATGTATATATAGGTTGTTCTGAAACTCATTGTCAACCAGGTGCAAGGTGAGAAGGAAGAGTATACCAATTTTACCAGTAATAAATCCATTCATGTTACTTGACTAAGTGACAGTATTACACTGGTCAATGGTCGATGGTTTTGTTTCTCTTGATCTTAAAATAGTTACAGTATTTAAAAACGTGGTCCAGGGTGTCGATTTTCTACATTTTCTTATGTCTGTAACAGCAGACAGTGAATCTGACTTAAGTTACAACTTAAGCCTGATTTACTTAAGTAATGTACTTAAGTAGTTAGTAACTTAAGACTAAACCTTTATCATTTTGGACATGCATACATTACTTAATCGAGAACTTATTAGTTAAATGGAAAATTTCTGTCCGATCTGTGGTAAGGACCTCGCCAGTTTTGTAAGATTACTAATTATTATTATTCTTAGTTAAAAAGGGACTTGACTTGCGACTGGCTGAGAAGTTTAACGGATGGGTAATAAATTATCAATTAAGGTGATGTTTCGCACCACCTTCGCAAATTAACTAATGCAAATGTGAATCGGGCTTTAATCAAATGACCTGTTTTTTTTTGCTAGAACTGGTATAACCTAGTCTCATATGGCACTTGCTTCACATCGAGTTTCGGGACAACCTGTATAACGATACTTTGCAATCTATCGGTTTTGGTGCTATTTGTCTGCTGATTTCTATATTATACTGTGTATCCATTAATTTATCCTACCACTGGTTAAAATTTGACATAGTCCATAAAATTACATACCTAATGTCTATTTTCTACCAATAGTATGGTAAAAGAAAAGAAATTCGACTATGTCGAAACCAACATTGTGTTGTGCACAAGAACACATTTCTTCCATTGCGTCCGATATTATATCGGATTTTGTCAAAAGGTGTCATTAAGTGTTTTATAAATATGCACAGATATTTGAATATTTAGATCCTCTAGTGGCAATTCTCTTTTATGTACTCTGCAGTTATTTAGTCTGCTCGTTGTAATATTTCTCGTTGATCTCCAAGGGAAAACTGTTGAAGTGTGTTCTATCATATACAAGACCTTCAATTATTAAGCTCAATATATACCTTGTGATGTATTTTTATAAATAAATTCGTATGTACGTATTACATATGTTTTGTTTTATTTCACCTTTTTAGGGTTCATTAAATAAACATTTAGACAAAATTTTATAATTTGTATGTACAACTCGCAAGAGTTAACTTGAGACTTCGCTTGGATGGCGTAAGCGCGAGGTACAGACACGTTGATGACAAGAGCGATAAGAAGGCGGGAGTCGGGAGGAGAGCGCGCATTCCGCTCAAGTCTCAAGTTAACTCTTGTGGATAGTATAGCAGATTTTCAAAGCTGAGTAAACTGCTTTAAATATTTTGTGAAATATAAAGAATTTAATCATGCTGTAAATGCAATGCAATGGATGCAACGGAGAGGAAATGGAGTAAATTTTAAAGAAGAACTTTCATACATACATAATATCACGCCTGTTTCCCATGGGGGTAGGCAGAGACTATGGATCTCCACTTGCGACGATCCACAATTTTCGCTTTTCCTACTTTCATTAACCTCTTCATACATGCACGTTTATTTGGAATGGTTTTTACCTGACCTCTCTTTAACAATTCTGATATTTGGTCATGGTGTGTTCGTCTCGGTCTACCGGCAACAACTCTACCATTCACAATACTGTCATACACCTGTTTTGTGATTCTACTATCATCATTCTCTCTACATGTTCAAACCACCTTAACATTCCTTTTTCAACTCTTGATATTACATCTTCGTTCAATCCACAACGATCCCTTATCACACTGTTTCTTATCATATCATTCAAGCTAACCGCACATATACGTAAGAAGAACGAAAATGTTTTTATTGCATGAGTACAGCAGACAGGCACAAGGAACACTTCAACCGTCGCCTACAAACATTTGAAGCGCCAATAGTACTACAAATGTGCGACCGACCTCGAAGGAGAGACTGGACCCTAGCCAGTAATGCCGGAACACAAGCTTTTTATGGTATTGTAGCGACATTAATGCCAACATTATAAGCACGTAAGTGTGAAGCCAATATTAATCTGTGTAGTATTCAGAATAACGCGCTGTGTGCGCCGTATTCTATTGGCGCGAAAACACCAACGATCAAAACAGAACGACAGTTCTACGTTCTAAATACGTGGTACTTAGAAACTCAGACGGCCCACCTGATGGAAAGCGGTTACCGTCACCTATGGACGTTTGTAACACCAGAGGTATCACCAACGCGCTGCCGGCCTCGCTGAAATTTTACGACACACTTTAAAAAAACCCCATACCATAGCACTGGGATAACCACGGCTGGGAGTTCATGCCAAATCCTTACGGTGCGCAAGAGAACCGTTGCGTATAAGAGCGAAAAGCAGCGCTTGCTCTCACAATAACCTTCTGATTTGTCTATTATAAATAAGTATACATAGTGTGTGATTAAATGTGACTGAAGTAGTTTCATTCCCAACCACGCCGAAGAGGAACGATCAACGTCACAAACAACATACCAACGTGAGCCTCAGTATAATAGTTTAGATCAGCGGTGTTGGCGAATCAGACACAAATGCCCTACCACCTGGCTAAATTTCTTTGAAGTGAAAATTCAGACTACAAAAATCACCGGAATAAAAATAAAATACAAAAATAATTGTCATCATTGGTTTATTTATCACGTTAGGTATTTCATACACAACTAAGTGATATCTTACAATACGCACAACCGATCTTGACCGCTAGAACATTAAAGATTGGCCATGCAATAATTCAATGGACTTTGTCAAAAAGTCACAGCGCTTTCTTGAATGGAAACACACATTTTTTAAAGTAAGAAACTTGAATATTATTACTTGTTTAGAAAACTTCATGATAATTCCTAAATAGATACGCCATCTTCCTTGCTCATGAGTATGCTATGTCATCTCTTTAAAACTGGTTTAGGGTAACTTATACTATTGTTGGGGGGTGCCCATGATTGTCAACCAAATTATTCAAAACAAAGTGGTCTTGGGCCGATTTCGATGCGGTTATCGCTGATCGATAGCAAATTCCCGAACATAAAATCTGCGGTACTTTATATCCTGGGAATCCCACGGGAATTTTCTTGGAAGGGGTTTAAAGTTGGTTGAAAAAAAATCGGATCCCCAATGTCATACTACTGATCAGTAGCAAATTTCTCTGTTATAAAATCTGCGGTACTTTATATCCCCGGAATCCTGCGGGATTTTTTCCGGAAACGGTTCCAAGTTAAGGACACGAAAAATTAGCATATTCCGACCAAAGTAGACGAAGTCGCGAGCGTCTTTAATAATTTTACAGCCGGCCAATCACGTGCGGGCTCGCGGTAATAGTGGTACAGTTTCCCCTATTAGGTCTAGAAACGTTGTGCAATATTGTATGTTAATTGTTTCATAGTGAAGTCTCACTAATTCTATAATCGTGAAGATATTCGTGCGAGACACATTCGATCTACGGTTTAAGACCTCTACACTACTCCGTTGCTTTTATATCCCAGATATACTAAAACGTATTTCGATAAAAATAAGTTTCCAAACAAAAAATTATAAACTTGTCTGTTCTATAAACATTGCGAACATCTTTCCATCATAGCCACATTTGAGACCTCACCAATACAACACTCTTTTATACACTAGGCAAAAATAACTCTGACACCCTCCAAGTTTTGGTTTAATTAAAATGTACAATAGGCAATCTTGTTAGTGGTATTATTTTAAGTAAATAAATTATTTTAAAATATTTGCATTTAGAGCATTAATTTATAAAAATTAAAATCAGAAACCCACCAGAGCAAAGACGAACTGTTCAGGCATTTTGCATAGGGCCTGGATGGTTTGATAAAACCATCCGAGGCGCAGGGGCGTCGGATCAGTTAGACGTGAGTTGGGTAGGACATTATTTTAAAATGAGGCGAGTAGATTTGTATGGTTTGTACTGACAGTACATTTGAAGCGATGAGACCAGTGAGACTATGATTAGGGAATGACAAATGAGGGCATTTGTCCCGTACAAAACGTCTAGTTCGGAAATGTTCGTTAAGATTCGGATGTGATCGGCCTCGGTCACCTCATTTTACTAGCAGTCATACATGTCATGTTGTCCTCGTTCCGTCCTTTCTCTTACATTTAACGCGTGAGTAGTAGCGGGACATAATTTTTGAAGTAGTATAAATTTAAATTTTGAGCCGTATCAGTACAAATGTACTGCATCAGACGTGTACTGTACTACTCATCACTAGTTCGACGGCGGCCTTCATCGGAGTAAGACGCACCCCGCTCTTATAAAAGCACAAAGGAATCGACGGACGCGTGTGCAAATCTTTTCGTTTGTCTCAGTTTTAGCTTCTTCAAAGCAGGCGGAGGTGTCGTCCGCCAATAAGTTAATTCCATCTTTGTTCTGGTGTGAATTGCTCCGAAAACCCCAAACCGAAATCAAGGGACCTGGCCTATATTTCACTTAAGTCCACTGCTGGGCTATAGCCCAAACATTGACTATATACTAATGGGAGGGTGTCAAAATTTACTTTTACTCTACATTATTGCAAAAATATTACTAGAACAATTTACACTCATAAAAATACAATCAATATTAATGAGCAATTATTAGAAACTTCTATTAAAGTATAATGGAAGCATTTCTATGCTAATACCGGAACTTTAGAAACGTATATACTAAGCATACATGGGATTTACACTGAGTAACAAAAACCCCGTTTTTCTTGTGACATTATTAAGTGATAACAAATTTTTAAGCGAAAAAAGCATTATTTAGTTCTAAATTGACCTTTTTTCAAAAAGCTATTATACTATAGCTATATGGGTACGATGGTTACTTAAAATAGGATTTTTTCGTTCGGTATGAAAGCTATATAGCTTCGTATAACCATGAATAATATAGGTACTTGTCCAAGTACCCAGGGTTCTGTGATGGTTGGGCCCCCATAGATCTTACCAAACAAATATGCTCGCCCTACTAATTGCACTTGCAGTCATTTTGTGTTTTTTATTTTTTGCAGAAATATTAGGCGCTAAACTATACATAAAGCTTGTTTTTTTACTGTATTTTAGATACACAATAACTTACATAACATGGACATGTTGTTTAGATATCTAAAAATATGTTTACCGCGTTTTTCTCGAAACCACACATTTGCAAGAACTGCGATTTTTGCCCTCCTTATATAAGAAATATATAAGGAGGGCAAAAATCAACATATAATAATGTTCTTTTGTTTTAATAAAATAGTCTTCTGTCATAAATAGACATGGTTGCCTCAAATATGTTAAAGATGGTGGTACGGTTGGCGCTCTGTAAATTTAATCAAGATATTAAGATTTTTTTTTATTTGGTCGTCATACAATGATGATATTAATATAATTGAATGGATAAAAAATACTGCAAACTATGTTTTGGTTAGGTCAGGTACATTTTAATGAATGCATTTTATTTAAACATATTTTATTTTATCAAACAAAATAACTGCACTCGATCCGGAACCAAAAAAACACATGCCGCCTCTCACCACGCGATCGTGACGCTTTGTCGTGACAGAAAAAATCCTAACATAGAAGTTTCACTTCAAAAGTATAAAGATTTTATAAAACCTTGAATAAATTTACCTAAGACTTTATTTAAAGGTAACGAATGCTGAAGGTCGAGTCGAGTAGTATTCTAAGTTTGGTTTAAACGGGATTTTTGTTACACACTGCACATGTATATCGTGGCAATATTAAATAACTATTATATACAATATAATGCAAATAATACAAACACACGGAAAAATTTACATCTTACACCTCTTATTAATATTATTATTAATAATAAAACAAACGACATTAATTTAAATCACTATCAAAACATAAAACTGCATCATTACATTGTTGAAAAATAATATTTCTAACCGAGATAACATGGAAGAAGATAACTAGGAATGATTATAGCCCAGTAAAATCAAAATAACAGCTTTTTACTAAATGTAATATGAACTTATATAAGTACAGTATTTATATCAAAAAACAAGTTATAAAATTTCATTCTGTCTTTCTGGATATTCCGACTAATCTCTGAAATGGCTGGACCGAGACAGGACTTTCATTTGCAGAAAGCCATGTTGTTAGGAGTAACTTAAACTACGTTTTTCAGAGCTGCACGGAAAAAAATCTATGCGGACGAAGTCGCGGTCTGTAATATAATAAGTATGTACAGGATATGAGTTTGTACAAAGAATTAACTTTTTTAACAAAAAAACCGACTTAAACTAAAAAACCAAAAAATAAATACTTTCTACATCTTGAAGTTGGTGCATTTTGCAATTTGGTTCTTTTTTATGTTTTACTTGGCACGAACTTCAAGATGTTGCAGAAAATATTTAATTTTTTGCTTTAATTTATTTTGCGCAAATACTTGAATAGCTTTAAAAATGATGTATTAAGCGCCTGTAGAAATTGTACTACTTACTGGCACGCGTATAATGTTTTGTCTTTCAAAGAGTGTAGGTGCTCGGCGCTCTTCAACAAGGGTTGCTCTCAATTTCCCTGGAAACCACTCATCAGATCCTGACTCGGTGACAAAGGGACTACTTCAGGAGTATGCTCTTTCCAATAGAGAAAATATGAAAATCGGTCCAGAATAGACGGAGAAATAGCGTGATAAACATTTTAAAAAAAAACAAATTCGACGTGAGAAACTCCTTCATTTGGAAGTCGGCGAAGAAGAGTTTATTTAGAGTTTTTTTATCACTTGATAAATGTCAAACCTAGCATTCTTCTTCATGTTGGTACTCAACTTCAAACAGTTTGATAAAAATAAACCCACCTTCATTAATGCATTACTGTGAGTAATAAGGACCAAAAATGTAACAAATAATGAGTATAAGCTATACTTCGGCCGCTTTTAGAATGCGTTCCTACTTCGTGAACATAACGAGGGCTTCATAACAAATGGGCGTACAGACAAAAGTGCAGTTTTACACGAGGGACAAAATTGTGAATAAAACAAAACTAGTTGATTGTGTAAGGCTGAAATTTGGAATTCCCTTCTATTTAGGTACACTTGCATACCGGTAAGACTTTATAAATTGTAACATGCATAGATTTTAGTAAACAACAAAAAAATGGCATTTTTGCGTATACACCCATTTATTATGAAGTATAACATTATAGTGATGAGCAATTTAGGTTTTTTTTTGGTACCTGTATTTATTACTGACTTATTATACAAAAATCATTTAATTTATTCGGCTACTGGTTGCCAGCAGGGAGACCCGCTCGGGCCTGCAATTTTTTCACTAGCCATTCACCCAGTCATAGAAAAGCTAAATTCAAAATTCAACGTTTGGTATTTAGATGACGGTACCCTAGGAGGCGACTTAGGTACACTGAAAAATGATTTGACCATGCTAACTGAAGAATTCGGCAAAATTGATCTGGAACTAATCTTATCAAAATGTGAACTTTTCATAAATGAAAATTGTGATTGCCCCGTCTCTGAACTTATAAATTTAAAAATTGTAAGTAAACGAAGAACCTTTTAACTCTTTCTTTGAAGACAAAAATTCAAAATTTTACACACAAAGTAGACAACCTAAAAATGATAAGTAAACACAGTGCATATTTTATTATTCGGCATTGCTTATTTGTTCCAAATTTTACGTACGTCCTACGTTGCTTTCCCCTGTGGAGGCATCCGAATATCCTAAATGTTTTGGATTCCACTGTGGATACACAAATACACAATAATAATTCATAAGCGGATCAAATCGCTTGCCGCCTGTGCGTCGTACCCTGCGCGTGACACGCAATACTAAAGTACCGCTTGTAATAAAATCATATTAAAGTTAATACCCACACCACCATTAGACAATCACTCACTTCCATCTTAAATTTACCATTCGATTTTGGAGACCGCACGTGGACCCAAGCTACCCTGCCAATTAGGCTAGGCGGCTTGGGAATACGCAAAATCTCAGACGTAGTTTTACCTGCTTTTCTGTCCTCAGTTTATAGTACTGTGGACCTCATCGGCAAACTAATAAATCCGTCACTAAGTGACTTTGAGGTCCCATACTTGGCTGAGGCCAGAAACGCATGGTCACTAGCATGCCCGAGCCAGAATTATCCAATCCAATAGAGCCAAAATCACAGAAGCTTTGGGACGGGCCGCTCAGCAAGTTGGTGTATAAAAATCTTTTATCCTCTAGTGTCAACGAAGCTGAGCGAGCCCGCCTCTTAGCAGTCTCAACATGGGAGTCAGGCTTGTGGCTTCAGGCGCTGCCCTCATCAAATTTAGGCACACTCCTAGATGAAACTTCATTTAGGATTGCTGCCTGTATTCGACTGGGGGCACCGGCTGTAGTCCCTCACCACTGTCAGTGCGGAGATAAATTCGGTGGTTCAGGTCACCATGGCTTGTCCTGCGTCAGAAGTGCCGGCAGAATACCACGCCATGCTGCACTAAATGACATTATCCGCCGGGCTCTTGTCACCACCGGGACCCCAGCCATTTTAGAGCCAAATGGACTGTGTCGCTACGATGACAAGAGACCGGACGGGATGTCTTTGGTGCCATGGAAGATGGGAAGACCATTAGTTTGGGACGCAACGTGCGTTGACACTTTGGCAGCGTCCCATCTTTCCGATACTGCTGTAGTAGCTGGTGCAGCTGCCGCCCGACAAGAGGGCCTAAAACGCCGCAAATATGCATCCATTGGTAGTGGATATATATTTGCGGCTGTTGGTGTCGAAACTCTCGGGCCATGGGGTCCAGAAGCCCATCGCCTTTATCGAGACCTGTCAAAACGGTTGATAGATGTCTCACGAAACCAAAACGCTGGCCTATATTTTGGATAAGGCATAAGCGTTGCCATACAACGTGGTAATGCGGCCAGCGTTTTGGGGACGTTCCCGACTGACGGTGATTTGGGAACTATTTATTATTTGTAGTTTTTATCTTTTATAAATTAAGTTGTACATATATTTTTAGAATAGACAATATAACACTTTCAATATAGCAAATTTAGTCACAGATTTAGTCAACATTCATATCAGCACGACATGGGGTAAACTAAATTAGTAGAGATGTCGGTAGAGATGTGCCGACTAGTCGGTAAAGCCGACTATCCGGCCACTACCGTACTTGACGACTAGTCGGCGACTATTCGGCAAAGTCTGCCGTTTATCCGGCTTCTTACTTTGTAGTTGATAATCTATACTCTCTCTCTCTCTACACGTTACATTGTAATCCATACATGAGGCTGTCTTTTTGACATGATGAAATTTTAATTGAGCTCTTTCATTTTAATGAACAATAATAATATTTCTCTTCTATCTTTAAAGAAAAATATTTTTTCATTTTTATTACACAAAAACACCGCTCTGGCCCGTACAAAAGTACAATAAAGAATAAATGCGAAGTGAACAAAACAGGTTGCGACTTGCGCGCGAATCTGCTATAAATGAAACGTCACGGAAATGCCCGAAACCGTGATCGGCTAAGCCGACTACTCGGCCGATTAGTCGGCCTCTTTACAACCGACTAATCGGCCAAAGTCATAATCGGCACATCTCTATAAATTAGTTTAACACAAAACGCAAACGGGAGTTTTTGGCGGGAACTGAAAGGTGATGTTGTGCTGTGCAGTTTTATTTTCTAAAAATGTGTAAAATTACTCTAAAATGAACAATAGTTGTAGGATATTGATAGTTTTTGAGTAGTGATTATGTGTTTTGTGAGAAATGTGATCTGTATAGTCAAATATGGCCTTTTGAGTTGTCACAAGAATTCCGTTGAATGGCACTAGCTGATTACCTACAGTTCAGCTGTGCTACACATAGGCTTAAGAAAATGAAGAAACTAAATGTATTATAAACTAAGATCTGGCTTAAAGGCCTAGCTACCAAGCCATAAACCTAAATAAAACGTAAACGCATTCTTAGAGCGGCCCGAGTATCAATTGCCTGTACATCTAAAACCACTCCTGATCTAAATTGCATTAGTAAAGGACTGACCGACTGACTGATGGACATTTGTTAAATTTATTTTTTATTTTTAAGGTATAAATAAATTATTATTAAATAGAAAATAAACTTGGGCGAAATTTCAACGTAAATTGCCATGTTAGAATCAATTGTCTTTTTAACGATTTTTAATAATATTTACAACCCTTAACTTAATAAGAAAACAATAAACAAACAAAACAAATGATTAGGCAATATACAACGCATATCCATTGAGAAGAAAAATTATGAAACTAAACTTCACCCATACATAGTTGTCATAAGATGACAAAAAACCACAGAACCATATAAAATATGTGAAAGTTACAAATGTACAAAATACTTTGGTATATGATTTTAAAACATTTTACCTCCTTATGTTATACGAGGTTTATAGACTTAAAGGAAAACAAATAAAATAATCATTTTAGCATTCAAGTTGCGATTATGAATAACAGTTCATTGAACTCTTTTTAGACAGCCTATAAACACCTTATAATTATTATGGTATGTTTTTTTATTGCAGGAGTTCAGCAGACAGGCAGACGGCCCACTTGATGGAAAGCGGTTACCATCGCCCATGGACATTTGCAACACCAAATGTGCTACAAATGAGCTGCTGCACTCTTAAGGGAGACTGGAACATGGCGACATACTCTAGACCAGGGGTGGTAGTCATCCAGTCGAGCAAATACCCTACCACCTGGCTGTGGGTTGTTTTGTCGCCTCTTAAGACAGGCCGGCCCCAGGAAATTGTATTCTTTCACAGGTGGTAAGGTATCTGCCCGTCTGGATGGCTACCACCCCTGGTCTAGAGTATGCCACCATAACAACCTTGAGATGCAGACTCCATCAAGAGAGCAGCAGCGCAATTGTAATGCCTTTGGTGTTGCAACTTTCCATAGGCGATAGTAACCGCTTACCATCAGGTGAGCCGTCTGCCTGTCTGCTGAACTCATGAAAGAAAAAATCTGCAAAAAAATAGCTAAAACATAACCGCTTCTTTTAATCACATATTTTATTTTATTCTGTACATCTTGCGAAATTGTACAAATCATATATAATTAAGGTCATACAACTTTGTACATTTGATATTATCAAAACTAAAATACAAAGTAAAAATACAACGGAGTATAAAGCATTTGTCAATATGGTGTCGGTAAGTTCGAATGCCGGATAGATACAAGGCCCTTATTCTGCTATAACAATAACTCTAGAAGTTTAAATCATATAGTTTTTTTTTAGTAAACAGCGCTTTCCGAAGATAAGGATTTATTTATCTTTAGAATAAGCAAACCGTTTACAAAATCAATCACTTATAAGATGTTATATTTTACCTTTGTACGGTCCATACTAGATTTCTGTAGTTCGGTGTGGAATCCTTGTTATTCACGTAAATATAAGAGAGAAGTCCCCCCAGACTTACGTGATTTTAGGAAAGATGACATTTTTAAGATCACAAGTTTAACATAAACTTAGAAAGGAATGGATTCACGCTAAGCTGAAAGCGGGGCCATTTTTCAGCTAACAGGTATCAAAGGTGGAAGAAAACCACGCTAATTTACGTCAAAGTAGCAAGGTTAGTTTTTACATATGTCATAAATGATATTGTTATAAACAAAGATATACAATTGCCAGACACTTCCTGCGGGCCATTAGTTTTGACAGACTTAAAAAAATGTGGGGGGGGGGGGGGACTTACGTCATTTTAGGAAGGCTGAATTTTATGTATACTATGAAGTGTAATATTTGAAAATATTTTCCAACGAGCCAGACAAACCTGACGGGCCAAACATCCTCCCAGACTCGTTAAGAGTTCCGCTGTGCGAGGAAGCGCGAGACTATGACGAGTATGTATGACCTTCAAAAAATGTTCTCCAGTGGAACTTATGTTAGATCTGCCCTTCGCTAAATTCAAAATCAAATTAAAAAGTATCTTGCTTAAAAAGGGATAATACACTATTGAAGAATATTTAAATGACAAAACTTCATTTACATAACAGCTCGCTCCAACCTCTTATACTGTGTTTTGTATGAGTATAACGTTTTTATCTTGCCGTACTTGTAAGGGATATATGGAGATATGTAGCAAAAAAAATTAGTACGTTATGTCTTTATATTTATAACTATAATTATTTTCTATCCTTTTATTGCGCTCTGTCTTATTGAATATGCACTGTTTGCTACAACTCCATTAATTCTTCAAAAGTCATTCTGTAACATAATTCTGTATAAAACTTAAAAAAAAGAAGTTAAATATAAATAGAACAACAAATATAAAGAAAAACAATTTTTAGCTAGACCTGTTGCTGGGGAGTTTCTTGCCGCTTCTTCTCCTTAACAGCAATAACACGTTGCGAAGCGGTGAACATAGACTAGGAAGTAAAATTAAATTTTAACCTATATGTATGACCTTCAAAAAGTGTTCACCAGTGGAACTTATTTAGTATAAAAACTTTTGAATTTGAATAAAAACTTTTGAAATTGAATTTATTGTAGTAGCAGAATTGGGGCCCTGATTAATGATGAAATTCTATCTTACTGACCGCGCCTTCTCGCGAGTGCGTTGTCTAAAGCCTCGGCTACACACAGCGAGAACTCGCTGTATGTGACAGACTATACGCTGCGAATATATTCATTCGCCGCGAATGAAATTCGCGAATTGTATGCGCGCTCGCCGCGAAAATTCGCTGCATGTGACCGGGTACTCGCTGCGAGTAGCCATTCCGCTCAGCGCGCCGCTCCTGGCTACACGTTCGTGCCAGGTGGTTTCATTGCTGCATAGATACGTGTTTGTATAATGTTTATACGATGAATCCACCAAAAATGATCACTAAACTGGGGAAATTACGATACAAATTCGTTTCTTGGGTATATAAGGTTTTTTAAATACAAGCTTTTGAGATCCTGGATGTCATGTAGCTAGCCAAGAGAAGTAAAACGAGCCCAAACACGACGGGTCTATCTTGTTTAGTACAGAAGTTCCTATGGCCACCCTCCGGCTCCATCATCAAAACAGCCCCAGGGTACCATATTATTGCATTGTCACGCGATATACATATGCATGCAAAATTTCAGCTCAATCGGATACCGGGACATTAGTCAAATTTAACTTGCAAGATTCCACACGAACTTACATACATCCATTGCAAGTTAAATAAAAGTATTGTAATAGAAAACACGAGGAGTTGTAGGACACAAATAACAGTAACTTAAAAATATATTTGTATAGGCGACATATTTCTATTTGAGGCCACAAATAGACTTGAAATTCTCGTGTAGAACTTGCTGTGTGTGTCCGAGGCTTAAGTTACCCCTGTTTTTTTCAACCAATATTACTTAAACGTACTCACTCAAAATTTGAATTTAGCTGAAATGGAACTTATCAAGGTTTGTTCATTTTTTCACTGAACTTGATTAAAAAATATATATATGTAAATGAAGAGTAATTAATAAAATTAGATGTAAATTGAATGAAAAAAAACAAAAACTGGCTTGGACGACCATTGCTCATGAGTGTACCCAAAAATATAATGAAACGGAACACACTGTGACAGGATATTCCCCGAAATACTTATTGGAAGGAAAAAATATCGATATTCTCCCAGATGAGTTAAAACAAGAAACAACACATACAGATTTATTGCACGATAGAAAAATTGCTTTGGAAAATAGTATAAAATCACACAATTATAATAAGAAATACTATGATAAGGACAGAAAAAAATGCGAATTAAAAATTGGAGATTGGGTATACATTGAAAATGGAAATCGGCTAAACAGAAAAAAATTGGACGAATTGAAAATTGGTCCATTTAAAGTATTAGAAAAGTTTTCAAACTCAATTTACAGAATTGATACAGGACATAAAAAATGCGAGTCAAATCTTTTCGATATAACAAAACTTATTCCCCTATTAGATGAATCATAAACTCGGGATACCTGCTAGAAGGAGGGGAGATGTAAATGAAGAGTAACTTCATTTAGTTTGAATTTGGCGCGCATGATTGTTATATACGTCAAGTGTCAGTGTTGTGTCATTTGTGCATCACACTTGTCAGAGTTTTAGTCAGTTAGAGGTATAAATAAATTAAGTGCTATTTTAAATTCTTAAATAGATTGATTGAAATTGTAAATTAGTGGCTTTAAATGTTGTTTCTCTTTTTTCAGGTGAGTTACTTAACTATAAATTCACATATAAAACACTGTATAACAGCGTATTGTATTTAATAATAAAAACTCTTTTTTCAGAGCAACCGTTAGTTTTTAATTTACATACAAGAGTAAACCACATTATATATATTTAATAAAATGTTGTCTAATAGTAGGTACTATACTATATTCTTCCATGCCCAAATTTACCGACACCAATAAACCAAATGAAGAAACAGCCTAACAAACACACATTTTTCATAACTTCATTTCAATACACATAAACCATATCATATTGTCAATACACATATCATGAATAAGATTGTTAGGTGTTTTAGTTCTACGATTTCTCATAATAAATATCAAGCCAAACCATTTTGTAATACTTGATTTCGCAGGGCAGGTACACACTGGGAGAGTGTGGCACTAGCCTTATGCTCGGGTGGTTTGTTCGAGGACTTCATGTGCTGAAAAATAAGAACTGATTACTAACAGTTAAAACTTTACAATAGTTGTAGGACATTTATATTTCAAATATCCTGTAATGCCCTACTCACTAGAAATTTCACATTATCTACAGTACTCACATAATATCCAATACTCACATAAACTCCAATACTCACATAAACTCCAATACTTACATCATCTCCAATAGTCACGTAATAGTCCAGTACTTATATACTATTCAATACTCAAATTAATTCCATTACTGAAATAAACTCCATTACTTACATAATTTCCAATGCTCACATTAACTATTATTCACATACTCTTCAACATTCACACAATATCCAATACCCACATCAACTCCAGTACTCACACAATATCCAATACTCACATAAACTCCAGAACTCACATAAGCTCCATCACTCCTATTATCTGCAGTACTCACATAATCTTCAATACTAACATCATCTCCAATAGTCACATAATAGTCCAGTACTTATATACTATCCAGTACTCAAATTAATTCCATTACTGAAATAAATTCCATCACTCACATAATTTCCAATGCTCACATTAACTATTATTCACATACTCTCCAACATTCACACAATATCCAATACCCACATCAACTCCAGTACTCACACAATCTCCAATACTCACATAAACTCCAGAACTCACATAAGCTCCATCACTCCTATTATCTGCAGTACTCACATAATCTTCAATACTAACATCATCTCCAATAGTCACATAATAATCCAGTACTTATATACTATCCAGTACTCAAATTAATTCCATTACTGAAATAAATTCCATCACTCACATAATTTCCAATGCTCACATAAACTATTATTCACATACTCTCCAACACGCACACAATATCCAATGCTCACATCAACTCCAGTACTCACACAATCTCCAATACTCACATAAACTCCAGAACTCACATAATCTCCAAGCTGCTGTCACTGTTCTTGGTCGCGTGCTCGCCTTCGCTCGAGTTGGAGCCACCGGACTCGGAGCGCGAGCTGCGCCCTCGGTGGGGCTTCTTCTCTTCGGCGGGCGCTTCGCCCGAAGCCGCCTCAGACTGGCGCTGCCATGCCGGAATGGACGGCGGGTCTGATCGCGTCTTCAATGCCGGGAATTGGTTCCTGTACACAATATTATGTAAATAATAAGCACTGAACTCTTTTATTAACCCTCAAAGGGGGTCAAATTTAATATTATTTTTGTACGTAATCGGCCAGCTGCCATCAAAATTGCCGCGCCAAAATTAACAGAATTATATCGTCTCTTTCACTCTAATACAAATTCTATGCAGTTAGAGGGAGAAAGCATGAGTTCAACGTTCGTTTCAATTATCTGTTTTTGACCACAAATTTGTGGTGGTTCCGTTTTAGAGGCTTAAGGGACTACCTAAATAGAGTTCGCTGTCTTGCTCACATTAACACAATTAATTTTTATTATTTATTAATTTATTTATCTTGATAAAAACTGTACAGTATATTCATAATTACACACATCACACACACGCATACATACACAACACACACTCACACACACATCCACACGCTTACTCAGTAGACATGTACATTCAGTTACCAAATTTATATTTTTTGTGTCTAAAACTACATACTAATGTGAGAGGGAACTGATTCCCGAAACACAGGCTTCATGACCAGCTCGGGAGTTAGGGACTTCTATAAGTTATTGTATCAACAATTATGATGATATAAATAAAGTGAATTTACTATCTAACAAATCTGTATTCTATGAATCTCAACAATAACATTACGAACGTTTCATAAAAAATGATTTTAATTCTTCATATATTTATTTATTTATCATATATTTTTTTTATTACGAAGCCGGTGTCAGCTGGCAATGGTAACCGTTTGCAACACCAGAGGTGAACCGGACGCGTTTCCAGTGCTTAGGATAGAACAAAGGGGTGGGTCACCAGGCCATAAACAACAACGGGCTCAACTAATATTTCACTTCTAAAACCCAATATATTTGACTTGCTCTCACAGAATGTTTTTACAAGTGTGATTTTAACAACAAAAGTTATTACATCATAAATTTAAATTTGAATAAATACATTCAAGAAATGCGAAAGGCCTATTTAGGCACTCAAAATATTACATCTCATGCCTAAATACGTAACTTCCACCTCTCATGTGACAATATACTATTACAAAATTAATGATGCTCGAAATCTCTGCTTCCTAGGGAGCTCGACCGACAAAGGCTTAACCCGCCCAACAACGGAGGCCGATTTATCATTTTTTTTATTGCAGGAGTTCAGCAGACAGGCAGACGGCCCACTCGATGGCAAGCGGTTACCATCGCCTATGAATATTTGCAACACCAAAGGTGCTACAAATGCGCTGCTGCTCTCTTAAGGGAGACTGGAACCTGGTCACTAATGCCGGAACACAACTCAAGGTTGTTATGGCGGCTAGACCAGATCTATCTAGACCAGAGGTGGTAGCCATCCAGTCGGGCAAATGCCCTACCTCAAGGCTGTGGGTTGTTTTGTTTTCGTCTTACGACAGGCCGCCCGGCCGCAGGAAATTGTTTTCTTTCTCCGTTCCTGCACGGATAATAATATTGTTATGAGCTACACAGGACTCGAATTAAATGTCGTGGGAATTACTATAGACTTTATGAGAACTATACAAACACGTATAAAATAGGTACAAAATTAAATACAACTGGATACAACCAGTACACACTGCACGATTCAATAACACGCGCAAAGTCCGTCACTATATCGCTCATCGAATGCACGTCTTACTCGTATCGTAATCCTCGCTTGAATGCCCTTCTCCGCCTCGGGCCATTGCTTTAATGCACCGATCCATACCTGGCAAGCTTCAACGCAATACAATAACAACAAGGATGTTTTTCATAATTACAAATTCTAAACACAAAGTAAACAAGAATTCCTAAATGCGGGGAGGTAATAAACTGCGCTTTAAGACAGGCAGGTGTTCGTTTACCTTTGTCGGTATGTAATACTGTTACGAGCTACAGGACTCGAATTAAAATAAATGCCGTTGAAATGCCTATAGAGTTTATTACAACTGTACAAACACGTATAAAACAAGTACAAACTGAAACTGGATGCAAACAGTTCGCACTGCACGATTCCATGCAACTTAACACACGCCAAGTCCGTCACTATTTCGCTAATCGAAAGTACTACACGTCTTAATCGTGTCGTAGTCGTCGTTTGACTGCCTCGCCCCTCAGTTTGGGCATTGTTTTATAGTAAACTGTATAATACAACAATCGGCTGCGTGGGCTGAGTTCTTCCAAGAAAAAGTAATTAATAACAATAACATTAGGCTATTGTCTAATTGCAAATACGAAGTAAACAAAAGGACTCCGAATACGGGAGGGGCAATAAACCAGGTGCGAAGCATTTCTTTATCGGTATGTAACAATAGGTATGCAGGTGGCTCAAGTTGTAACAATATAATATAAATGCTTACCTGTTGAGCAATATTCCTTTCACAGACGATATGTCAGACTTTATATTATCCAATTGCGATCTCAATGCGCTCTGTTGTACAGTAGCTTGCATTTCGCCCCGCAACGAGGTCACATTCGCGTTCAATATATCCAAGGACTTCCGTAATTCATCTATACATTCAGCTGTTGATTTACGTTTCGCCTGTTCCACGAATAACAGCTGCCTTATGCAATTCTAGAAACCAAAAATAATATAGGTACTGTATATTACCAATTTTGTGATGTTGTGGCTAAGTTCAGATGGCCCACACTCTCTCCCCTTAACCTATTCCTCTATCACATACTAAAGGCTGGCAACTAGTTAGCCTGGCCCTTGGTTTTGTAACCACCTATAGATCACCACTTTCTAAAGACGTGCCGCCGGCCTGTTTACCAGCTTCGCAATAAAAAATTAAAAATCAGGATTCGAATCCGCATCATTCAAATTCCAAATTTTTATTCATAATAAGTTCCACTGGAGAACACTTTTTGAAGGTCATACAATATATAAGTTAAAATTTAATTTTACTACCTATTCTATGTACACCGCTTCGCAACGTGTTATTGCTGTTAAGAAGAAGCGGCAAGAAACTCCCCAGCAACACGTCTATTGCTTTTCTTTATCTACATATTGAAACGTGAAGCAAAAACCTTGTACCCATATTTACAAAAATTGCGCAGACGCAGGAGTATGAAATTTCCCACACTTATAGTTTATATAGAAAAGCAGTGCAGAATGCTAAAAAATACATTAAACAAAAAAACATACACACACACACACTACCATGTATTTGACACACACACACGCATACATACACTTTCGTTTATTGTTCAAGTCAAATTAAGAGTGTGTAGCCTTAGCGAAATCTGTGATTATAAAGGATAGTCTTTGACATTAATTATTATAGTCGAATTTCGACCACTAGTACTGCTTATTCTATTTATATCCCAAGTTCTTTTTTTTACTTTTATACATAAGTGTGTTACAAAATTGATTTTGCGAAGAATCATATTATGCATTTAGAACGCGAGCACGTCAATAACTAAACTGTTAAATTACCATTAGTAAAAAATTATGATTACTTGTATTAAGTATATTGCTCTCAAATTAACTAGTTCAATTTATCTCAACATTTAACATAATTTGGAAAGTTCATTAGAACATCGATAAGCATTCAGAACAATTTCCTATTACGTGATAAGCCTCAGTTACGATATTATAATATCTTCCATGAAGTTGTTATCGGTCATATTGATTGCAGTGTTTCCACAAGGATTAACATTTATAAACTTTTTGAATTAAAGGTCTTGATTTTTATTTCATTCCCACTGTTTTATTATTTTTCAACAATAATAACTAGTGGTCGAAATTCGACCATAATTAATTTAAATTATAAGTTTGAACATTATTAAGGTTCCGTTGTCAAAGACTATACTTCTATAATCACAGACTTCGCCAAGGTTACACTGTTGATTTGACTTTAACAATAAACAAAAGAGTATATATGCGTGTGTGTGTCAAATACGTGGTAGTGTGTAATGTTTTTTTAAAAATATAAAGTGATAAGGTATGAATGGTTACTTATCCGGAGCAAGCCCTGAGTCTCTGTTAGACCTGATGCCACCTTGCAAGTCCTAGCGAACCAAGTAGAAGAAAATGAACGCTTACCATCACTGGAACCGTGTAAGAAATGATATAGGATTTCGACCGGATTCGCGTGTCCTGGTTTTGCAGAAACACTACACCAGATGTCCAGGACACAGTTGGCACTTTAAGGAACAGTTTAGGGCACAATACAGTACTTTTTCGTCGTTTTTTGGACTATTTAACCGGTATCGCGACGATAATTAGGCAGACATTAAAGGTCGGCCATTGGCCCGGCCAATAAGACGCGTGCGTGTGAGCAGCGCTCCCAACTTAGGACCGGACAAATAAAGGTATGGAAGAGAAAAAGTTGCCAGGATATTGATGCTTTCCGACAATATGGTGGGAATCATAACAAAAAGAACACTAGACTTACCTTATAAAACCAGTAACAACCATAGACAAATCCTCCATAAACTAATAGAGGCATAACATGCTCTCGAAACCACGACTGTCTCGACTGATGGAAGAACATAACCTCTGACGTCATCGCCGGTAAGTCTATGGATTCAGCAACTTTTTCTAAAGCCTTCTGTATTTCTATATCAGTTAACCCTTTCCCGCGTAGAAAACGTTCTTTGCTTTCCATTGTGCACCTTTGTACATTTGGATTGGTTAGGAATTTAACAGCGGTTGTTACCTGAAAATAGGAACATAACAAATGCTGTCAAAAAAGTTTTAATCTAAAAAAATATTCTATTATCCCCGAAAATTGGTAATGCGCTGGAACCTTGTCATATTAACATTCACGAGACGTCATCCGCAACTCGATATGTACGCGTACTCGCCGGCCGGTGATGCTAACAGTACTGAGTGTTCGGCTACGGTTACGTCACCAAAATGGCGGCCAGGCGCCATAGCGATTTGCGGGGATAATACTGAGTTCATATTCGTCTTTTATTGCGAAATTGGCAAACAGACAGAGGATTCATCTAATGGAAGGAATAGGCGAATGGAATGGGTCTGCTTGCATTTGGGGATGCGGCAGACCTAACGCTTGTTGGTGAAGCTGGTCACTCTGCTAAACGGCTGTAGCTTCGCTTAAGACCCCATTTCTTCTAACTCAAGCGCGAGGATATGGGACGCAGGTTCAGCTTTATGCGGGAATGACTGTACAAGTCTTTGGTGCGGCGGCAGAAAAAGGGGGTGTGGGATAAGGAAGACGGGACAGGGAGAGGTGAAGTGGGCTTCATCTCATCAGAAATCTCACCACACAAAATATGACTAGTTCAAGGCTAACCATTTCATATAGACATAAAAGGCATTGATATCACACCAATAGAGCCAGCCCAATTCTGGGAGAAAGCATGCTATTCTTAGCAGCTAATGTGCTCGTTTTTTACCATATACTGACATTAAAGGAATGATACAACCAAATGCCGACAAAGGAAAAAAATGTGTTCACCTGCAGTTTATTACCTTTCGGCATTTGTACTTATTTTGTTTACTTCGTGTTTAAAATTTGTAATTACATAAAAATCGTATTGTGTATTGTAATCGTTTATAATAGTCATAAACTTGGGTGTGATTTTTAGAAACTATTGTTATGCGGTCGAGCATTGTGTCGAGACATATTGTATAGTTTAGTATAAAACAATGCCCGAATGGAGGGGTGAGGCAGTCAAGCGACGATTACGATACGAGCAAGATGTGTGTACATTCGATCAGCTATATAGTGACGGACTTTGCGCGTGTTATTGAATCGTGCATCACGTTTCTACTGGTTGCGTCCAGTTATATTTGTATCTGTGTTATACGTGTTTGTGTAGTTCTAATAAATTCTATAGTAATTCCAACTGTATTTTAATTCGGGTCCTGTAACTCGTAACAGGAAGATGTTGAGAATAAAGTCAAAAATACCTATGTCTAAAACACAAAAAACTACACTATTGACTGACATTATCATCTCTTTGGTTTAAAAAAACTAAAGTCACATTTTGTTGTTTTGATCAGACTATAGCACAGCCAAAATGAATTAATTATTATAATCTAAGCAGTCTGTTTTTCTAATTAAAAGAAAGAAAATATTTATTTAAAAAAGTTATACACCGAAAACATTTATATCTATGTATGTTCCACCATAACTTCATGTGACTTTTTGAAAATCTTTTATGCTTTTATCTATTGTTGAGTGAACAACTAGGTTATTTATTGACTTAGGAACGATTTTTCAATCACCAGATAAAAGTTATTAATAGAATAGTATACAACATAGAAAATTAAAAAAACAACGGTTGTATGAATAAAAAAAACTTCGTTTAAAAAACCGACTTCAAAAACTAAAAAGTATAAAATAACTTATTTCTAAAGCTATGTATTATTATTAATATAAATTATCTAACACATCTTAAAGTCGGTGCTTAGTAATTTTCAAAATATAGTCATTTTTATGTTTTACTTTGCATCGACTTCGAGATGTTTTAGATAATTTAAATTAATAATAATACATAGATTTATTTTTATAAAAGAATAATGTTATTTATTTTTTTATAAAAAAAATTTCTTTATATATTAAAAAAAAAAGTAACATTTTTGAAAATAAATAAATACATAGCTTTAGAAATAAGTTATTTTATAGTTTTTAACCGACTTCGAAAAAAGAAGGAGGTTCTCAATTCGTCGGGATCTTTTTTTTTTTTGTCGTTACTTTTTTTATGTATGTTCGCCGATTACTCCGTCATTTATAATCCGATTTACGTGATTCTTTTTTTGTTCGACGCGGAATTGCTTCCAATTGGTCCCCTATAAATTTTACATAGTTTGGCCCCGTAGTTTTCATTTTATGAATATTTTTTAAGAAAAAGTTTCCTTTTCGTTCCATATGTACACCGATTACTCTGAGATTTATGATTCGATTTACGTGATTCTTTTTTTGTTCGACGCGGAATAGCTGCCATGTGGTCCCCTAAAAATTTGACATAGTTTGGCCGCGTAGTTTTCATTTTACGATCATTTTTTTGTTCTCGTTTCTTGGGACCTAAATTTTTTTAGAAGCGCGGCACCATTCGTATGTCCACCCATACATAGCTAGACACTAAAAAGTAACAAATAAAATTTAAAAACTTCGTTTAAAAAAACCGACTTCAAAAACTAAAAAACTAAAATGTATAAAATAACTTATTTCTATAGCTCTTATTATTAATATATATTAATTACCTAAAACATCTTGAAGTCGGTGCAAAGTAAAACATAATAAAAATTACTATATTTTGCAAATTACTAAGCACCGACTTTAAGATGTTTTAGGTAATTAATATATATTAATAATAAGAGCTATAGAAATAAGTTATTTTATACATTTTAGTTTTTTAGTTTTTGAAGTCGGTTTTTTTAAACGAAGTTTTTAAATTTTATTAGTTTTTGAAGTCGGTTTTTTTAAACGAAGTTTTTTTATCTTATTTGTTACTTTTTAACCGACTTCGAAAAAAGGAGGAGGTTCTCAATTCGTCGGAATCTTTTTTTTTTTTTTGTTCCTTTTTTTTATGTATGTTCGCCGATTACTCCGTCATTTATGATCCGATTTACGTGATTCTTTTTTTGTTCGACGCGGAATAGCTTCCAATTGGTCCCCTAAAAATTTTACATAGTTTGGCCCAGTAGTTTTCATTTTATGGACATTTTTCATGGAAATAATTTTCACTCCGTTCCATATGTTCGCCGATTACTCCGTCATTTATGATCCGATTTACGTGATTCTTTTTTTGTTCGACGCAGAATAGCTGCCATGTGGTCCCCTAAAAATTTGACATAGTTTGGCCCCGTAGTTTTCATTTTATGAACATTTTTCATGAAAATAATTTTCACTCCGTTCCATATGTACACCAATTACTCTGAGATTTATGATTCGATTTACGTGATTCTTTTTTGTTCGACGCGGAATAGCTGCCATGTGGTCCCCTAAAAATTTGACATAGTTTGGCCCAGTAGTTTTCATTTTACGAAAAAAATTTTGTTCCGGGTTCTTAGGACCTATATTTTTTAAGAAGCGCGGCACCATTTGTAGGTCCACCCATACATAGCTAGACACTAAAAAGTAATAAATAAAATTTGAAAACTTCGTTTAAAAAAACCGACTTCAAAAACTAAAAAACTAAAATGTATAATATAACTTATTTCTAAAGCTATTATTATTAATACACATCTTGAAGTCGGTGCAAAGTAAAACATAAAAATTACTATATTTAGAAAATTACTAAGCACCGACTTTAAGATGTTTTAGATAATATATATTAATAATAATAGCTTTAGAAATAAGTTATTTTATACATTTTAGTTTTTTAGTTTTTGAAGTCGGTTTTTTTAAACGAAGTTTTTAAATTTTATTAGTGCCTAGCTATGTATGGGTAGACCTACAAAAGGTGCCGCGCTTCTTAAAAAATATAGGTCCCAAGAAACGGGAACATAAAAATGTTCGTAAAATGTAAACTACTGGGCCAAACTATGTTAATTTTTTAAGGGACCAAATGACAACTATTCCGCATCAAACTAAACAAGAATCACGTAAATCGGATCATAAATCTCAGAGTAATCGGTGTACATATGGAACGGAATGGAATTTTTTTCATAAAAAATGTTCATAAAATGAAAACTGCTGGGCCAAACTATGTCAAATTTTTAGGGGACCAATTGGAAGCTATTCCGCGTCGAACAAAAAAAGAATCACATAAATCGGATCATAAATCTCGGAGTAATTGGTGAACATACATAAAAAAAAGATCCCGACGAATTGAGAACCTCCTCCTTTTTGAAGTCGGTTAAAAACAGTTGAATTGTTTCACTTTTGAATTCAGTCAGGTTATAATTTATTGGACTGATAACTTTTGTATATAGTCATATGCAGGGCTTCCTTTGTGGGCGCACGCATAGTAGAGGAGACGTGGAAGATCGACCTTCACCGATCTGATAACCAGATGAGACGTATTTTTTATCAAATATATTTTATGATCAAATATGCCTATAATTACTTGCCTATCCAAAAGTGCTCAAGGATATTTTTAATTAAATTAACTTTAATCGATTTTTTTTCATCACTTTCAATCTATTGATAACCAAATGAATTTTATTTTACTGATAGTTTTTAACACACAGAATATGCCTAGGTAGGCTTGCCTACTCATTTCTGTGTATGGCTACCTGGCAAGCAGATGTGAACAGGTAAGTCAATATAGGTGACTCCATCGATCTGCTAACTTATCGAAAGTTATATCAAATTTTAGATTATTTTATTACAAAATCAGTCACATATACTTGCCTGCAAAAAATCGTATTTAAAGTACTATTGCCAAGCTAAAAACTTATAGAGTTTTAGCCACTTGATAGGTGCGAGAGAGAAAGTAGAGCGTCCGAGGTCCGTGTGGTAGAACAGGACACAACATAACAGCTGCACGCTATTTGGATAGGCAAGTAATTATAGGCATATTTGTTCATAAAATATATTTGATAAAAAATACGTCTCATCTGGTTATCAGATCGGTGAAGGTCGATCTTCACCGGCTCTTAGACTAGCAGTGTACTTAAAGGAAATTTCTAAAATATCGAAAAATAGCCATAAAAAATGAAACAAGAACAAAAAAAATATGGACTTCACTATAGTATAGGAGGCGAAGCGGGGATTTTGGGATTTAGTTGAGCGTGGCAGAATAACATAAGGGGAGAAACCTTGCACCCTATTACGTATATACCCCCACCCTATATGAAGGGTTCATATATGGTATTTTGGTATTTTTTTTAAACTGTCGCATTAAGTAAATTCCTATTCCTCCACGTAATTGTCATATTATGGGTCAGCACGACAAGGACATGAAGCTGAACCGTCTGTATATTAATCTGACGCTCTCGACTATTTCAATGTTAGTTTTTTTTTGTATTTTCACATCCAAATCGTCAGACTTTTTGATAGGAGTTCCTTTAGGGTTTACTTAAAATCCCTTTTGAATATTTGACGCGCTTGAGTATTTCTGTCCAACTCTTTCTTTTTTTAACCTGTACATGCTTTGCTCTCTAGTGAACGGGCATACATTATATAACCTTTTTTCTTTTTAGCATCTAATCTTCACAACCCAAAAAAGGACAAAAAGGTCCCTGCGACACTCGAGTAACTCCACATTTAGCATCTTGGACTCACCTACTACTATATTTTATATTTTTCTACTTCTATTTGTCTATGCTTTGGTGTACACACCTTTACTTTACTTTTTATCTGATGATTGAAAAATGGCCCTTAATAATTTAATTTATCAGGGATTTTTAACCCAAATTAGGATTACCGTAAGTTTTTATCTTGTTAACATTTTACATGGAACAAAGATTGCCCTTTTAAAATATACCTCACAAATGGCAGACCTTGAATATTAAACAGGTTCAATGAAATATTGTATCATTAAGTTTAGTTGACATGTTGTAAAGGTATGTATGTAAATGTTTATCCAAATTCTCATTAATAGTATTTTAAAATTTTAACTTCTGTTTATAAAGTCAATAGTTTACTAGCAGACAACAATGCATTGTCTAATTCTGTGTTATTAACAATTTGGTCTAATAATCATTATTATAAGATACAGTAAAAGCCTTTTTTCGCGAGGTATATGTTCCATAAATATGCCTCGAATACAGAAACCGTGAATAGGGAATGGTAATTTATATGGGATTATAGGGGAAACGTTCCTAGGTGACAAAAAAAAGAACAAATCTATAAAAAGGGTGTGATTTACATATATGTCCCCGTAAACTTACCCCTTCTTCAACTCCCATGTGGCGCAAATGTGTAGTTCCCGAGTTATTAATGTTTATGTCAATCTAACCTCACTTCTGTTTTTCACTTATATATAAGATAAATAGTGAATGGTTACCAGTCGGTTCTGGTCTACACAAAACCTAACCTAACCGACTGTTTAAAATTTCTTTCTTTCTTTTATTTAAATTTTCAGATACATACAGTCTCCTATTTAAATAAATCCCGTCCTGTTCAAAATTTACACTTTCCGGTGCACAAAAAAACGTCTTGGCTACAAAATTACCAGATCATTGTCCTGAATTTTAAACTTCGATAATTAATTGAATATGTATTTTTTCCACTCAAAACCAATTTCAGTTGTTATAAATAAGTCTTAAATATATTCCTAAACACATTAACCATTAAAATCATCCAGGAAATCATCCGGGTAAACCCAACCCTATAAAAAAATCAATTTAATTGAGCATTTTGATTAATTATCGTAAGGCTTAGGCTATAGTTTGAAGAATTTTGTAATTTTCTATTACTTGGCAGTTTTTAAAGCAGCTTTCATTCTGTTTGTTTACTTTCTCAAAAACAAGATCTGGTGAAGACGGCTTATGTCAAAGACCTAGGTGATATCATTTAACAACATACTTTGGGCAAAGTTGTAATAAGATCTATTTTACTTTTTTTATTAGTCCATTTGATGGCATTTACAAAGGATATTGGCTTGAATACCTATTGGAATCCTTTTATTATTATGTATGTACTTATTAGATTCCCGAATAAATAAATTTTCAGCAGGGAATACAGGAATTCGGTCGCATTTTTTAAATCTGCGAATATTGAAAACACAAATGAAGGAAGCGCGAATAAGGAGCTTTCACTGTAATATGAATTTCATCACCCTTTGAAAAATGAAATTTGTATGAATAATGTGAATTGTTTATGAAAAAGTAAGGTCTTCCGCTGCCATGAGAACTCCATTATTTCGTACCAGTAAAATACCTACAATTTGGGTGAAGCTGGGGGTATGGTATAGGGCCCATTTATCACATTTATTTATTACTAGAGGCCCCGGCAGACAGTCCTGCTCCGAAAAATTTAAAATCTAGGACCTGATAGCAGCACCACCTACCGGTTCCAATTGTGGATTTAAACCATCTGGGGACACCCACTCAAACACACAAAACAAAATCACCAAAATCGGTCAAGGCAATTAGGAGGATTCTAGAACCCGATCTCAGCGCCACCTACCGGTTTCAATGGGATAAAAAGTATCCTATGTCTCTCTCCTGGTTTTAAGCTACCTCTAAGAAGTGAAGTTTGGGTGCTAAAAAAAATAACCACAAAGGCTAAGGCAGGAGCAAAGTGAAGCAGAGCTTCCACCTTAGCCTTCTAGCATATATTTAAAAAGTTTCATATATTTAAAAAGATCTTTTTATAATAATAAATGCACCCTATAACTAAACCCTACCTAAAGCTGGAATGGGAGGGTTATATAGAACTAGTTTTCACCTCATCATTATTTATATGAATTCATGAATTATAGGCACTGATTATTTCACAAAAAAACACAGAACCTTGTCTGTAGGGTTAAGACATGTGTATAAGTGTAAGTTCCCACCAAGGTACCTTCTTAATATATGGATTTCATTTATGTAGTCTATTGACAATAAGATTAATGCTAAGATATTGTATAAATAAGCTGATGTACAGATGTACTAAAAAGCAGAATATTGTGAGCTTTAGAACATAGATATAAATAACATAATTATAGTTAGAGGAAGTATATTCACAATCATAACATTTCACAATCTTTATGCAATCATTTTTAATTACAATCAGAAAATACACAAAAGAAACAGTACGAAGGTCAAACATATATTTTATGAAACGAACCTTTATATATAGGTAGATAAATTATCTGTTGTTAATAATAAGTAATATTAAATCAAAGTAAAGTTCAATTCGAATCAAGCAAAGGCATATCTGATATGTAATTGAAATAAAGTAAAATGTAAATGAATTACCAAATTATCACGTATTTCACTAGCATTAACCAAGGTGCCCGTAGCCATAGCAGCGACACTTATCCTATCACAATCCTCTCCTTTAAAACACAAAGGGAGTTTGTAATTAGCGATTTTAAAATAATTCCGAGATAAATATTTTATAACAATTTAAATTATTTTAATCCAATTATTTATAAACTTGATACTCTGGGTAGGTACTTATAGGACTGACTGACAACTGACATTTGTCATTTGATCATTTGACATTCAAGCGCCGAAATAATATCACCGGATTCATCCGTAAGCCATGGATTAGAACCTTAGAGCCATAAATAAATGAGCACGGTGGTTTTGAATGCGGCTTCAATGTTAACACGAGTTAGACAAAACGCACTTTTTCACTGAATTATCGATGTTATTTGAAATGTTATTGTAAATAAAAATCAAGTGTTTTTGATATTTTAATACATCATTACTGTATGTTTTTACTGGATTTTTGATGAATTGTCGATTTACCAAAAATTATTTCAAAGATGTCAATTATGTCAAAACCAAAACGACATTCCGAATTTCCGATCGATACGAGTCACACTCGTGAACGTATGTAATTTGTTTGTGTTTCGATTATTTTTCGACAACTTTGTTTGATTCCTGGACTCCTAAGACTTCGCTTATCACGTTTACTAGTGTTCTGTGATCACGTTGAACTTACGCATGTACCCTGAACACCGATTTGCCTAACGATTTGTTCTCTGGTGACTTGGATTATGGGTTCTTCTGTAAGAGGTTGTTGTGTGCCCAGATGCGGTAAAACTTGTGAGTAAATCATCCTAACGGCACCAGATTAGATGTGTATACAAATGATGTTATGAAAATGTATGCCTTTGAATATTTAAATAAAAGGAAACATAATAAATCACCCTACCGCTAAATTGTTGTTTTATTTACTAACACATAATCATTTTTTGAAAAGGCTTTTGGGAATTGCAGGAGTTAAATTATTAACTCCCGCAATTTCCAAAAGTCTGATATAAAAATCAAAATAATACTAGACGCCCTGGACGGTTTTCGCCGTTGAATAGTGTCGCATACCGATAGAGTGCGTTAGTATATATATTATGACTGTTGACTCTATACCAGTATATATAAAGTACTATAGTAAAAAGAATTGTACTGACTGTTATGACACTGATTTATACTTTGTCTCATAAATCTTCACCTAAATATTCTATCTCGCTAATTGCTTCTACGTCCATGTCTTGGTTAGAGCTGGCCACAGCATCATCTTTGTTACACTCGGATTCAGAAGTACTGCTATCGTTATCCTTGAAATTTACAACAAATTACTCACACAGAGTAAGTTGGTACGAATGTTTCCAATCGTTTTTAGTGATGTCCAGAAATGCAAGATCAGCTGCTTTCTACAAGGACAAAAAATCATGATCAATTTGAATCTTCATAGAATGTAATTCGACCGAAATTCGAAATAAAATAAATTATTAAATAAATTTATTCAAACCATATTATATATATGTCTATCGATTTCATATTGTGATAACACACTCCCAGGCGTGACCCCGGTACAAAGAAACACTAAAAAACCAAACATAAGCACAAGCTATTTGGTCAATGATAATTGTACAAAATTTTCACATATCATATCATATACTAGAGGTCCAAAATAGCGAGTTATTTATCAAGTAATATACTATTGAACAAAAACAACAATATAAACATAAATATACCTATAATATCAATGATTCTTTGACAAACATGGTTGAGGTTCGAAAGTATTGTATACTTTTTCTGTCATATTTCGCAAGATATTGTCTGTAAACATTATTAAAAAAAAAGACTGTAAACAGAAATTATTTTTCTTCTTGAACTTAGAACAGTTTTATTAATTTGATTACACTTTTCACGTATTTCAATCACTGTTACTATTTAACAAAAGAAAAATCACGACCACCACATACATCATTTTTTCACATCATATGGCAAAGTGGAAAAATACTCCAGTTAGAAATGTTGCTAAAAGAAAAGAAAAAGTTTCCGGATCAAGACAATTTTGCCGGAATATAAGTCAAGGCTATCTGATCTTCAACCGCGTCCGACAATATGTTTGAGTCTTAAGTTTTAGCCAGCCAAAATGTCAGTGTCAATTGTCAAGTTGTCAGATGATACAATATTAAGGAGTTTTTGGCGGGAACTGAAAGGGGACGTTGCGCTTTGCAGTTTTATTCTCTAAAAATGTGTAAAAATACTCTAAAACGAACAATAGTTGTAGGATGTTGATAGTTTTTGAGTAATTATGTGTTTTTGTGAGAAATGTGAACTGTATAGTCAAATGTGGCCTTTCGAGTTTTCACAAGAACTCCGTTGAATGGCGTGGGTTGTAGCCTACAATACAACTGCGCTAATACGAAGATTTACACATCAGACTTGGCTGTATGGACTAAGATTCCTTTGCCTGCCTTAGTGGCGAATTCTACATATACAATATTAATATCCAATCTCTTGTTTATAAAATGTCCATGTGATATATTTCACTAATTTGGAGTGTTTTGGTTTATTTCCTTGTTTACCAATTTACTTATCGTTTGAACTTGTTATTAATTTTAAAATGAGTGATCTACAAGATGCTACAGAGGCTGCTTCTCTGGCTGTTCAATTTGATCAAACAGGGCAGGTAGATAATGCCGTTACATGCTACAGAACTGCTGCAAGGCTGTTAGATCGTATAAGAGATCAATTCCCATTTGAAAAACAGCATGAACTGCGAGAAAAAGTACGAGAATACCTAGAAAGAGCTAATATCTTACAGGAACAGAAAGGTATTTTGAAACTATGATCACTGTCTCTTTGTATGTCTATGACTCATTGGACAAAGTATAATGGTGTTGATATTTATAGGGCACATTTATTTATTATTTTCGATATAAAATTAACTGGTTGGTTATAAAAAAAATTTACCACGAAGGCTAAGGCGGGAACTCCGCTTCGCTTCGCACCCGCCCAGTGTTACCAGATGGGGGGATTCCCTGCAAATTCGGGGGGTTTTTTGACGTCAGGGGGAGATTTGGGGGTAAAGATTCTTTGGGGGGACATTCGGGGGGAATATTTTGTTGTGAGAAATTTTTGGCGATATTTTAAGTATTAATCATTCATCTACAAACACAATTCTCATCACTACAATTATTATATCTAAGTTATAATACGGTATTATTACTTTATCTTATAATTATACTCTACTAGTGAATCATACTTCAATTCAATAGTTCATTTTAATAATTCAATTCCTTCGTTCGTTCATTTACATCATTAATGTTATTTATTATGCCGTTTCTACTCGTATGCGTCGTATCTTATAGACTACTTTCCGTTAGACTCACAACGACTACGTTCACAACTGCGGTTTTTCCCGTTCCACTTATTTGCTGGCGTCACAATCGTACAATCAAGTGGAACGGTAATTTAACCCACCTATTGACACGGGTCGTTGTTACCCTCCCCCCCAGTGAGCTAAAATGATGACGTCATTATTGAAGTTTTCGCTACGACGGTAGTTTTGCTTTTTTTATTTCTCCTTTAAAATAAGTAAAAACTGTTTTGGGGATTTTTTTCTCAAAAAGCTTATTTTTGGGGATTTTTGACAAAAAATTGGGGGTTAATTGACATGGTCATCTGGCAACACTGCACCCGCCTTAGTCTTCTAACCTATGTTAAAAAAGTTCGGATCTGTTCATAATATATAACTGTGGGGTATAACTATACCCCACCCGTTTTAGTCATAATTGTTGTTGTATTTTTAGCACAAATACAAAAGTCAACTTAAAAACTAAACTAAAACTTTAGTTTAAACAATATTACATATGTTATTAGATATAATAAAACTACAAAACATAAACTTTCCAATTCCTGTAAAAAATTCTAGACTCCATAAATTAATGGATAATGGCAGTGTCGCTACTCACCAAAGCCTTCGCTGCAGAGCCTCCCCTTGCAGTATAAAAATTGAAGTATATACAATAAAATTACCAATTACCAACCCTCCACCTACCCATTCTTACCTTTCCCACTTATTCCTAATTCCAATCAACCATCCTCCATAACCCATTTACCTACCCACTCACAATCTCATCCCTTTACCCAACATACCTAAGAAACATTTATTTACCCCTAGAAAAATATAAAATAAGTAGTAGAAAAAATTAGATTTTTTAGTATTGTAAAAATTAAATGGTAAAAAAATAACTGAAGAAAATCTCTGTCTTGGACAAAGACAGAGAGGCCCGGGTCTATTAAAAAAAAACAAATGTTTCGGTTAAATAAGGCATTCACACTAGAAAATAAAATTCTGTATCATAGGTGTTAAGATGTGTTTGACAGAGGCTTAACATTTACCTCTGTATGTATCTCACTGTCATATTTGTAAACAGGAATAAACTAGGAATAACAACCACAGAGGCTGTCAATTTTACTAGATTCCATTACATTTCTTTTAAATTATGATAGATAGATTACTCTTTCTTATACACCAATACAAACATGAACTTAAGACTAAAATTATATCTAGTTTGTACAAAGGGCAGTCTTATCGCTAAAAAGATATCTCTTCCAGACAGCCACAGAAATTAATTTAGATGATAATGGTGATGGTGGTATGTATAACATATAGTACAAACTACTTACATTTTAATAATAAATACATAAATTATATATATATAAATATATGGAGAAATTTTATATATTACATAGATATATACTTAGTATACATCTACAAAATATATAAATGTTTATAAGTGAATTTAAATATTACATTCCAACAAAAGGTAGTATTTTTTAATCATAGTTTTAAATATCGCTAGTGATTTTGCTTGTCTGCTTGTAACAGGAAGGGCTTTCCAGAGTTGTATAGCCTTAACAGTAAAAGAATTGTTATAAAAACTTGAGTTATATGCAGGAGTGTTCAATTTAAGTTTAGTAGAACAGCGTAAATTATGAGAGCATGAAAGATTATGTTTATTTTTCAGATAGAGCCCAGCAGGCTGAGAGCGAAAGAGCTATGCAGCAGTGTTACTTTTTAATGCAACAGGCACTAGATGCAGATGAAGCAGACTTGAAAGATGATGCATTAAAACTTTACACCAGGGCTGTTGAATTAGCAGTCAGTGTTGTAAGTATGATTTGATACTGTATATAATTATTAAAAAATAGGTTCACTATACAATGAATAGTAAAAATTTGGTTGAGTGAATATCAGTGTATGAACAATCAAAGGTGGTCATAATTTTTTCAATTCTGCAGATAGCCAGACAGGCCACCCGATGGAAATCAGTTACAATCGCCTATGGACACTTGCAATACAAAAGGTGCTATAGTGATCTAAAACAATGTTCCGCAAAGTATGTACCGTGGCACACTGGTGTACCATGGTCATTAATTGGTGTGCCTGGGAAAAAAAAGTTATGCTGCAATTTAAACTAGGTTAGATTTGTTGATTAATAATAAATATTGTTTGGATGATTAATAAATAAATATTGATTATTATTACTTAAAGAAAAAATATTTGTGGTGTACCTCCAAAAAATTTCAATTTCTTAGATGTACCTTGAACACATAAAGTTTGCGGAACACTGCTCTAAAGAGTAACTGGTACATGGCTACTAATACTGGAACACAACTTACGACTAAGGTTGTTATGGCGGCATAAACTAGACCAGGGATGGTAGCCATCCAGTTGGACAAATACCTTACAAACTGGCTGTGGGTTGTGTTGTCGTCTCTTATGACAGATCGCCTGGCCCCGGGAATTGTGTTTTTTCTCTGTTATTGCATGGATAAATATCTGTAATTTCTCTGTCAAATTAGTATGGATAAAAGAATATATGTCCGCGAGTCTATTTCTGGCCTGTTGGTCATTTCTCAAAATGTGTAATGCTTAAGTCTGTTGCCGAATTTGCTTTGATACCTTAAGAAATCAGTGAAAACAGCCCTCTTGCCCCTTACGAGGTTATATTGTAGTGAAAATAATGTTACCTTATTTTTTGTTAAAGAAAACCAGTCATCCAGAAATTAAAACGAAAATAAAAGCGTTAGCAGAACAAGCATTGGATAGAGCTGAAGAAATAAAAGGTATCCATAGACTTGGAGCTTTGTCTATAAATGAGAATAAAAGACCAGGTAACTCCAAGACTTAATTTTAAAAGACATTATCTACATAAATCTTCAATTACATGTTAGTCTTAAAATAATTCTCTACATTTATTCTACATCTATCTATAGAGATAAATAAAATTGAAGCGTGTGTTTATAATAACAAAATAGCAGCTTTATAGTAAATGCATATAAAAGTATATACGGTACATAAATACCGTATATACATATAGGAGATCAAAAAATCGCTTTTAAAAATTGTTGTCTTTCTGTGTTGATGTTCCGGCTAGTCTCTGAAACGGCTGGACCGATTTTGACGGGACTCTCACTGGCAGATAGCTGATGTTATAAGGAGTAACTTAGGCTACTTTTTTTAGAGTTCCGCCAAAAAACTTCCACGCGACCGAAACCGCAGGCATAGATAGAGTTTATCATAAAAATGAAATATAATTACATTAAATTAAAAACTAGTATAATGAAGGAAACTTAGAGTATTCTTCTTATAATCCCTTAATATTAGAAGTAGAATACTGAGCCTAGGTCATCAAAGTCAATGGTAAGATTCCTAGACTACCAAAAAAAATATAAAACACTTCTTTAAATATTAATATCTTAGCGAGTGTAAATATTTTGACAAACTACACGTGCGAATATATAACGATTTTATATTTTACTAGCGGTCCCGGCAGACGTCGTTCTGCCCGAAAAAATAGGGGTTGATCGTAGAGGGTTGAAAATTTAGGGTTGTATGTATTTTTTAATGCTGTATCACAAAAAAAATATCTAAAAATTAAATAAAAATATTTAGGGGTAGACTACCACTTACATTTAGGGGGATGAAAAATAGGTGTTGTCCGATTCTCAGACCTACCAAATATGCTCACAAAATTTCATGAGAATCGATCAAGCCATTTCGGAGGAGTATGGGAACGAACATTTTATATATAAGATAGGATTTATCATGGCATATAAATAATAAAAAAGATGTATAAATAATGATAAAAATCTTAACGGGGATTTTTTTTTTGTTATAATAATCGGCAGACAAACACACATATTGTATATCCCCAAATTAAGCAAGTTATGCTTGTGTTATGGGTAATATACAACGGACTACTCTGGGGCCGATCCCGGACACCCAGACCACAGTAAATAACGGAAAAATACGTTTCCGAAATTTACTATACCAGGAATCGAACCCGGAGCTTCTGCGTTGCAGTGAGTTAGGCCGGCAAAGGCTTATGCCGCTCAACCACAGAGGCCGCATTACATTGGTTACTTCATTCTTCTCTTTAAAATAGCAATAAAATGTTGCAGAACGTTACGTAGAATAGGAAGTAGACTTAACTTTTAAGTTTAACTTACACAATGTAAACAAATGCTTTATTGGACTGATTTTATTTTATTTGATCTTTAATTAAATTCTAGTTTTAACCTTAGAATAATTCTTATTATAATAATTTACTTGCTGAACACGTGGTAATTGTGGTGGTAAAAACAACATGTAGTATGTTAGGCAAAAATTTTTTGTGGTGCATGCTTCCCAGCCAGTATTCAAAGCTGCGTGTTATTGAGATACGACTATCTGCATGGCTACACTACTATATAGTTGACCCGGCGAACTTCGTACCGCCATATTATCTGAATTCCTAAAAGATTTTGTTTCATGACACAAAAACAAAATCGTCATAATCGCTCCCGGTGATTAGGCGGATTCTAGAACCCGATCTCAGCGCCACCCACCGGTTCCAATTGTGGATATAAACCATCCCGGGACCCACAAAACACACACAAAAAATGTCATCAAAATCGGTAAAGTCGTTCTTAAGTTTTTTTATTTTATTCTTTTATTGCAGTTTATTTATTTATTGAGTTCAGCAGACAAGCAGATGGTCCATTTGATGGAAAGCGGTTACCATCGCCTATGAACATTTGCAACACCAAAGGTGCTACAAATGCGCTGCTGCTCTCTTAAGGGAGACTGGAACCTGGTCACTAATGCCGAAACACAACTCAAGGTTGTTATGGCGGCGTACTTTAGACCAGGGGTGGTAGCCATCCAATCGGGCAAATGCCCTACCACCTGGCTGTGGGTTGTTTTGTCGCCTCTTACGACAGGCCGCCCGGCCGCAGGAAATTGTATTCTTTCTCCGTTCCTGCACGGATAAGTTATAAAATTATAACGAAAAGTGGCATTGATTTTTATATATATAGAAGATAGTGAAAATTATAATCAGTTACCCCCGTATTTTTACAGTGGTAACACCAAACAAGGCCCAGTTACAGAGGGAACAAAGTGTCCACTTACAAGTTAGCGGTAAAAATGTGGTTTACACAGAAGAAGAGAAACAAGTGTTACGTACAACTTCAAATATCAACAATAATTGCTTCTTACCATTTATGGATGTGGATTTAGCTGAGAAATTTCAGTATGCAATACCATTTGAAGACAGAGCGAGTGCATTGAAGTTGTCTTCGAAGCAAGCGAGCGAGTTTGATTGTTTGATAAGGCCTCATGAGTTGTGCACTGATCCCAAGTTGATTGTAGGCGATCATGTTGATTGCTTCAGTATTAAACAGACTGTAAGTTGGTTTACTTTTTCAGTTTTTAAATATTTTCAATTGTACATTAATATTGCTACGAGTTACGCAGGACTCGAATTAAAATGCCGTTGGAATTACTATAGAATTTATTAGAACTACTAGACACTACTAGTGCAAACTGCACGATTCAGTAACACACGCAAAGTCCGTCACTATATCGCTCATGGAATCTACGTCTTGCTCGTATCGTAATCCTCGTTTGACTGCCTCACCCCTCAGTTCGGACATTGTTTTATACTAAACTGTATAATACAACAAAGGACCGCGTTGACTGAGGTAACAATAACAATAGGCTATTGTCTTATTGCAAATTTTAAACACAAAGTAAAAAAAATAATTCCAAATGCGGGAAGAGTAATAAACCAGGTGCGCATGTCTTTGTCGGTATGTAACAATATGTTATGTGTAACCATTTTACATAGATAATACCGGCCCACAATAAAGAAAAAAATGGTCTGTACATTTGACCAGACCTATCTACTTCTTATGTGTTTCGAGGCGCTGAATTCGAATCTGGGGTCCGCTTGGTCAATTTACCCTCAAAATTTGGAGGGTGTATAGACATAAATAATTAATAGACTTTATTTACTATACAAACACATAACTTAATAATATAACAAATACAATGTAAACTCCATGTAACTCGATTTAACGACAAACTCCCTTGAGCGTCGAAATCACTTGGCTTTCGTTGGTTTAGCTTGTCTTCCATACACTATATAGCATTACACCCACTCTCAATAAAGTAATAAAAAGTACCTTTTAAGTTGCCAAAATTAGTAAAAACTGCGCAGCTGTGTACGTTCTTTTATCGCTTTATTATTCTAGCCCGTTATAAACTCGACTATCGGCATTATGCATACCGAAATTTCTAAGTGCTTCCTTTATCATCAAGTTGCCTCAATATCGCAAGATATGTATAAAATAAGTAAAATAATACAATAAAATTACTGGTGCATCAAAAGACGTGTGACAAAAATAACAGACGTCTCTCCATTTAACGACAACTCTCTATAACGCCATAAAATGCACACTCCCTTCTATGTCGTTATATAGAATCTGTTTACAAAATTAAAGTTCACAATTCATTGCATTTCCACTATATTTCAGGTGATTTCAGACTGTTCGTTCGTCGCATCGCTCGCCGTCAGCGCTTTATACGAGAGGCGGTTCAATAAGAAAATTATTACGTCCATTATATATCCAAAGAATAAGAGCAAAGTGCCAGTTTATAATCCCTTCGGGAAATACATGGTTAAGTTGCATCTGAACGGCGTTAGGAGGAAAGTATGTTGTTTTAATTACAGTTTAAGTAAATTCCAATATTTTTTCATAGATATATGATTTTACATATTTATTAATCTACGTTTATTAATTTAATTTATTTGGGAACACACAATAATTATAATTCTTACAATATAAAACATAAATTAATACACAGTTAGCTAAGTTACCACTAAAAAAATAATTCATGTTACGCATTTGGCTCATACAACAATTAGAAAATTATAATATATTTGATACAATATTGGAAAATTAAATTTAATAAAAAGGAATGAAATAATAGAAGACCATAATTTTTTATACAATATGTCTACATAATATGTAAACATAATATTGTATTGTATATACATATAATAAAATTGTAGAGGTCGAATTTCTGTACAATGAAATTTTTTTTGCTGAAAATCGAGTCGGGGATGTTAGAAGTGGAATAGAACTAATTTAGATTTTTTCAATTTTTTTGTTTCTCTATTTGTCTGTCTGTTTTTACCTGCTAATCTCCGAAACTACTGAACTGATTTAAATGAAATGTTGTATGGTAGTAGCTTATATCCCTGGTCAACATATAGGATACTTTTGATCTTGAAAAATTAAAGAGTTGTTAAAAAACCGCACCACGCGGACGAAGTCGCGGGCAGAAGCTAGTGTATGTACAATACAATATTTCTACATGATATGTAGACATATTGTATTGTATATGTATGTATAAAAAATCTCAGTGTGACTATGTGGATCTTGTGGACCACCAGTGATTGTGATTAGTACCGCTCGTATTGATCATTGTAATCGATATAATTAGTGCTATCTACGTATAGTGTGACGTCCGGGGCTAGTGCTAAGTTGTGTCGGTTAAACTATTTATAATAACTATAAATAAATACAGTCTACTTGCTAAGGGCTGTTTCATTTAGGGCGACCCCTGCGTCCAACACCCAACACATTGTATGATTGTAAAATCGGCTAAGTGAGAAAAATACACTGACGGACTCATAAACTACATCAAAGTAATAGACGACTGAAATAAATATTTTAACCAAGTATGCAAACTTTCTATACAGATTTAAATTGAAACCTTTAGATTGGTTCGTGAACTTTAAAATAGCGTAGGGTCATATCCTTAAGTTTAAGTTTGTGTACTGGAAAGGACCTTAAGACTTTTTTTGAAGAAAAAACAGAAATTTAAGGAAAATTGGTTTAATTAAAAATTTGGTTTTAACAATAGACACAAACTTTATGCAAGGGCTTATTTATGTTTTAATAAGGTGTATTACGTCCACGTGCCCTTATTACGGATTCTAATCGGTTCCGCATAGATTTTATAAGGGTTATTAAAAGATCTTGCGGAATATTGTCCCATTCTTCTGAAAGTGCTGTTCTTAATGCTGCCACTGTCGTGGGCAAAGGGTTTCTCGCATATACAGCTCTTTTTAAATTGTCCCAAACATGCTCAATGGGATTAAGATCCGGGCTGCGTGCTGGCCAATTCATTGTACGTATTCCAACCTCTTCGCAATATTGTCGAACTTGTGCAGCAGCGTGCGGCCGGGCATTATCCTGCATTAAAGTGAAATTTTCGCCTATGAATCCCATGTAAGCCACCACATGATCTTCTAAGATCTCTGTTATGTAGCGATGTGCAGTCAAACCCCCTCTATTACCGTTTTGACGGACCACGTCTATGAACACAAGTTCTGTTCGCCCGTTCATCGATATGCCACCCCAGACCATACACGAACCGCCTCCAAAAGGAACACGCTCCTCAATGCAACTTTGAGCATATCGCTCCCCACGTCGACGATAGACTCTTCTGCGACCATCTGCACCATATAAACATGTCCTACACTCGTCCGTGAACAATACGGAGGTCCATTGCTCTTCTGTCCAATTCAGGTGATCACGCGCAAATCTTAAGCGAGCTTGCCTGTGAGCAACAGACAACTTTGGACCATTTGCTGGTCTAAAAGGGGTGATATCCGCTTCCTTTAACCTTCTTCTTATTGTTCGTGCACTCACGTTTACTCCACGCACTTCATCAAGCTCTGTTTTGATGTTAACAGACGTGAGGAAACGATTTCGCAGGGAAGTTGTAACAATAAATCGGTCATCACGACCGGTGGTTGCTCGAGTCCTGCCTGTACCACGTCTCCTTCTGTAACAACCTGTCTCCACAAACCTTCTGTATATTCTAGAAACCGTAGACTGGTTTAAATTTAAATTTCTACCAATCGTTCGTTGATCCTAGCCCTCCCGCACCAATGCTAAAATTTGAGCCGCTTGTTCGGACGAAGTATCCATATTATGGTTCAAAAACTCTCGATGAGTTAAAAAACTAACCCAACAATTCTGCTGGTAACAATAATTCAATTGACAAAAGAATAAAAAATCAATGAGAATCAATTTAAAACTTTGCTATAAATAACACGCAAATCTGATACTACGAGTAAATTTTCTTTTCCTGGCTATATTCATTTGTTTTACTGCAGTTCTATTTTTAAATTTTCCTTTTTTTGAGATTAAGAGCCAGTCTCTCCATATTTATATAATTTAATCTAAAAAGTTTGCATACTTATTTTAAAAAAATCATTTTAAAGTAATCCTGAACTTTGATGCAGTTGAGTTCGTCAGTTTATGATTTTATTAATTATTTTCAGATAATAATTGACGACCGCCTTCCGTATAGTAGACATGGTCGATTATTATGTTCATATTCGAGCAATAAAAATGAGTTTTGGGTTTCCTTGTTGGAGAAAGCTTATATGAAAGTCATGGGAGGTTACGACTTTCCTGGTTCCAATAGTGTAAGTATAAATTACATAATATTGCATACCTATTAGAATATTTAAATTCGATGAATGTATTTAATTATATTTTGTCATTTATTTGTTTGCTTAGTTTTTATCATTAACTTCATGTTAAATAATTATCCCCCGCAAAATTGTTTTATTTTTACAAACTTTTATTTAATTTGAAATGCTTGTTAGTTTGTTGCGATCAAATCTTCTGAGCTGAATTGGAACCAGTTCCTTCAGACTTACGAACTTACTTAGCCTTCTTCAGTCCTTATGATAGTACTTGAAAATGTTTTTTTTGTTATACAATAAAAAATTGACATATGTCCAGCGTAAACTAAAACTTAATAAATAGATTTATATAAAGAAAAACATTTTTATTAATAACAAGCTTTTATTTAAGTGCTCTAATGGTAATCTATCAATCAAGTGTTATGACTGATGGATGACATATCTAGAGTAGAATGGTATAGAATAAAAAGACTTCGGTGACCCCATATGATTGAAAAAGGCTAAAGAAAAAAAAAGAGAAAACTGCTCTAATTTTTACATATTGTGGCGAGCGATGGTGGAACGATCTAGTGGGGGGGTTTTTTTTTTATAACAATACTACGGACTAGAGGTCCGTACCCTTTTTGCAACTTGATTACTGATATTGATTTTTTGAGTTTATACACGCTTATTATTACTGTTTGTTATAGTGTGTGACATTGATTTTGTAGTTTTATGTGGTGTTGTGTATCTTAGAAATAACTTATATAATCTAGTGGGTTTAAGAAGTTTCAGAAAAATGTAGAAGATTCCAGATAAAAAAGTACCCCCTCGGACGTAAAAATATAATAATGACTCAACCTGAAATTTACTGATAATAATTTTGTTCTATCCATTCCTTATTGTTCATTCAATTAATCATTCGATAACTCGTTCATTCATTCAACATTAATGACCGGTTCCTATGTTATCAACTGTTCATTTGCCTTCCTATCCCTTGTTAAAATTTGGCATAAGCTTCATTCATATAAGCTATGTCAAAATTTAATTGATGTTAGGGCAAATTAATGCACATTAAGATATAGGGACCGTAAATAATTTTGTTCCATTCATTCCGTATCGTTCATTCAATGAATCTATCAGTAACTCGTTCACTCATTCAACACTAATGACCGGTTCCTATGTTACCAACTGTTTATTTGCCTTCCTATCCCTTGTTAAAATTTGGCATAAGCTTCATCCATATAAGCTATGTCAAAATTTAATTGATGTTAGGGCAAATTAATGCACATTAAGATATAGGGACCGTAAATAATTTTGTTCCATTCATTCCGTATCGTTCATTCAATGAATCTATCAGTAACTCGTTCATTCATTCATCACTTTAATTACAATATCCTTAACAGAACATAGACCTCCACGCGTTAACGGGCTGGATACCCGAGCGTTGTGCGATTCGGACAACCGAGCCAGATTTCAATGGCGAGGCGTTGTACGACATGATCCGCACAAGAATGGAGAGAGGCGATCTGTTAATCACGGTTGCAACCGGAGAATTATCTGATGCAGATGCTGAAAGAACAGGACTTGTTCCTTCCCATGCTTACGCTGTATTGGATGTCAAACTTGCTAATGTAAGTTTTTTTCTATAGAATGTAGGCTAACTGTATCATTGTTGGCACCCCACCCAATGATAATATATTTTAATTTTGTAGTAATACAGTAATCTTATTGGTATCGTTGGATGGCTACAATATAAATAACACATTCTCATTTGTTAATGTTTTGAGTAAACTAAAAGGTGCCAGTCATAATAGTGCCAAGTAGTGCCAACGATGTACTGAAAAATGATTGTACGTGAAACAATTTCGGGTAATATTGCTGACAACAGTTATTATATTGTTAAATGCCGTCAAAGATAAACGCACACCTGTCTGTGGTAAAGCGCAGTTTGTTACCCTCCCGCGTTTAGGATTTATTTTGTTTACTTTGTGTTTAGAATTTGTAATTAAGAAAAACATTGTTGTTGTTGTACTTGTTTTATGGCCGTCATTAGTGTCGAACTAATCCTTGTTGTTACTGGATTGCGTCGAAGCTTGCCAGGTATGGATCGGTGCATTATAAAGCAATGGCCCAATGCGGAGAGGGGGAGTCAAGCGACGATTACGATACTAGCAAGACGTATTCGACAAATTATATAGTGACGGACTTTGCGCGTGTTATTGAATCGTGCAGTTTGTACTGGTTGCGTCCAGTTATATTTGTACCCCTGTTATACGTGTTTGTATAGTTCAAACAAATTCTATAGTAATTCCAACGGCATTTTAATTCGAGCACTGCGTAAATCGTAACAATATCAACTTTTAGTATAACTATGCTCTATGATGCGAAAAGTAATAAAGTTATTATAGATATATAACGATATTATATGTCGGCCGCTGTGGTTGAACGGGCGGAAGTTTCTACTGGCCCACCTAACTACCACACAGAGCCTTGGGGTTCAATCCTGCTATGGTAAATTTCATAAAGGGACTTTCCGTTGTTTACTATTGTTACATACCGACAAAGAAATGCGCACACCTAGCTATCGTAAAACGCAGTTTATTAATTTTCCTGCATTCGGAGTTCTTTTGTTTACGTTGTGTTTAAAATTTGCAATTAAGAAAAACACCTTTTTTATCGCACTTGTTTTATGGCCTTCATTAGTGTCGAACTAATCCTTGTTGTTATTGCATTGCGTCGAAGCTTGCCAAATGTACGGATTAACTCAGTGAACGCGGCCCTTTGTCGGTATTATACAGTTTAGTATAAAACAATGCCCGAACGGAGGGGTGGGGCAGTTAAAACGATAACACAAGCGAGGCAAGACGTGTGTACATTTTAGTGACGGACTTTGCGCGTGTTATTGAATTGTACATTACATTGGGACTTATTGCGTCTAGTTATATTTGTACCTATCTATGCTATACGTGTTGGTATAGTTTTAATAAATTCTATAGTAATTCCAACGGCATTATAATTCGAGCCCTGTATCTCGTAACACTATGGTCTGGGTTTTAGGGGTCGTCCCTTGAGTGGTCCGTTGTATATTGACCACAAAACAAGCATAAATTGCTTAGCTTGGGCTATATACAATGTGCTTGCTTGTCTGCCAGTTTATTTATTTTTCAAATATTGTAGGGTGTGAAACTTCTTAAACTAAAGAACCCATGGTCTCATTTACGTTGGAGAGGGAATTACTCCGAGTTGGATGTTGCCCATTGGACCCCTAACCTCCGCGGGTTGCTGAACTACGACCCAGACAGTGCAGCACAATACGACAACGGAGTCTTCTGGATAGACTATAGCAGTATACTCAAGTTCTTCGATGTTTTCTACCTTAACTGGAATCCTGAGCTGTTCCACTTCACATACTGTATACACCAGTGAGTCATATCTTTTCTACATTATACACAAGCTTCAAATCAAGTCAATTTGTTTTGTGCATATATAGTGTTACATGCCGACAAAGAAATGCGCATCGGGTTTTTTATTCTTCCCCGCATTTGTAATTCTTTTGTTTACTTTGTGTTTAAATTTTGCAATTAGACAATAGCCTATTGTTATTGCTTTCGACTTTGTTGGCCGTTCGCAGGAATAATTAACTAGGTGTGCAAATTATGTTTCTCGGAAACCCCAGTGCATACGGTCGATTGTTTTGTATTGGATAGTTAGTATAAAACAATGCCCGAGAGGGGTGGGGCAGTCAAGCGAGCATTAAGATACAAGCAAGACGTGTACATTGATAAGTTATGTAGTTACGGACTTTGCGCGTGTTAATGAATCGTGCATCACGTTTGTACTGGTTGCGTCCAGTTATGTTATAGAATCGGATAACATCTATTTTTCATCCCCCTAAATGTAAATGGTAGTCCACCCCTTCTTTTTTAATTTTTAGAATTTTTTTTAATTTTTTTTATGTACAGCATTAAAAAATACATACAACCCTAAATTTTTTACCCTCTACGATCAACCCCTATTTTTATTTATTAAATATCGATTGAAGCTTTTCCGGTCAGGACGACGTCTGTTGGGACAGCTAGTATAGTATATAATAAAAATGTCTTTTGTATTTATTTACTTATTTCATATATTTCATCATCTATTGTCTACACCGCGACTGTCATGTTTTAATATTTTTCTTAGTTAAAGCGGTTGGCTGGAAGAGATCGCTTTAAGCGATAAGGCCGCCCTTTGTTCAACATTTATTGTACAGGGTGGCGCAATAGAACGTGCATATTTAAAATATTGATTAAAAAATAAATACAAAAGGTATAGTTAAAATAAAACTGAGGTATTATTAAGAAATAACTGAAGTTTATTTTTTAAAAATAACATCGTCTAAATGATGACCCTCTCTACGACGACACTCCTCTAATCGCAAACGGAAGTTATTGAAAACTTTCTTCAGTAATGCTTGTGTAATTGCTGCCATTTCACCACGGATATTCTCCTTGAGCTGATCGATGTTTTTCGGATTATTGCTGTAGACTTTGTTCTTGAGGTATCCCCACAAAAAAAAGTCAGGAGGCGTCACGTCTGGACTACGTGGGGGCCATGGGATATCACCTCTTTTCGAAATCAGTCTGCCAGGGAACATCTGTTTCACAACCGCCATGGAGTCATTTGATGTGTGACAGGTAGCTCCGTCTTGTTGAAACCAAGTCCTAGAATTCACTATTCTTGAATTTTCAAGCTCTGGAGCCAAAAAACCTTCCAACATCGCAACATAGCGTTCGGTATTAACAGTGACGTTTTGCCCCCGCGCATTTTCAAAGAAAAACGGTCCAATTATTCCTCTACCAGAGATTGCTGCCCATACTGTCACTTTAGGACTATGCAGTGGTTTCTGGTGCTTGAGTTTGGGATTCTCACTGTTCCAGTAACGACAATTTTGACGGTTTACGAACCCATTGATATGGAAGTGGGCCTCATCTGAGAAAAGGATATTGTCAAAATTGGAAAATCGATTAAGCATTTCATTAGCAAATGCGAGCCTTGCTCCGAAGTCAGACTCTTTCAATTCTTGTGTTAACTGCAGCTTGTAAGGATACAGTTTAAGATCCAAGTTTAAAATTCGTTGCAAACTTCGTCGCGATAAGTGTAAGACAGACGATCTCTTGCGAGTAGACATTTGTGGATCTCCTCGTACAGACTGCATAACTCTCTCAATATTGTCGTCGGTCCTAGATGTTCTTGGACGGCCTTTTGCTTGTGGTTTAAACGTTGAACCAGTCTCTTCAAAACGCTGTACCCATATTTTAATTAAATTCGCACTCGGAGCTTCACTAATTTGCCGTAGTCCATATTCAGAACAATATAAACGCCTAGTAACGATGTATGAACGAGAGTTCTCGTAAAATGCGCGCACGCAAAATGCGCGACGCTTCCCGTCGAAGTGACTCATAGTGACTAAAACTCCATGAGCCCGCCTACCCAACGATGCAGGCTCCCCCCGCCCGCGCACTTTCTACCCCGCGAAAAAAGATGATGCAATATGCACGTTCTATTGCGCCACCCTGTATCTAGTTTTTAAGAACGTCGTTTTAATTGTTAATAATAGTTAAATGTTTTCATGCATTCATTCATAAACAGAACGCCAATATTACAGGAAATGGGACGCAGGCAACGGTCCCGCGAAAGACGCATACAATATAGGTGAAAACCCTCAATTTTCACTCCACGTCCAAGGGAAAGGAGCCATATGGTTGTTGCTAACCAGACATATTACACAGATCGACGACTTTAGAGACAATAAAGAATTTATCACTATTGTAGTTTATAAGAATGATGGGAAAAGAGTGTACTATCCATGTAAGTCACCTTGGTCTTTCTTATTTACGCTTTTCTGCATAAAATATCTTTTATTACCACACCAAGTTATCTGTATAAGATGTGTCGAACTTGCCAAGCCGCCTTGGACATGCGTGGCGGGTATACTGTTTATTCCCCAACATTGGGAGGCCTAAGCCTAGAAGTGGGAAGTTTCTGGGCTGTTGTTACTATATATATGGTTAAAAAATAAAATATATTTAAAATTAATAAATTGACTGGGCGCTAATTACTTTGGGTGCCTACAATGGTATTGTTTCTCCTATGTAAAAACGTATTAATATAAAAAATAGAAAACGTAATTCTTTTATGAAAAGTCTGAAATAAAATATTTGTTAAAAAATCCACTCTCTTTCCCTATCTCATTTTTCCTGTCCGATCCCCCCCGCTGCCCTTTTTGTCCTTCTTAAAGGCTGATACCACGTTGGCTTCGCACCTGAGGCCCAATTTTGTTATTGCTATCTCGTCAATATCACCAGACTAATATAGTACTAGCCCGCGACGTCGTCCACGTGGAATTTGTTTTCAAAACCCCCCGATTTTGAAACATTCTTCATTAGTGCTCCGCTCCTATTGGTCTTAGCGTGATGATATATAACCTTCCTCGTTAAATGGGCTATCTAACACTGAAAGAATTTTTCAAATCAGATCAGTCGTTCCTGAGATTAGCGCATTCAATCAAACAAACATACAAACAAAGTGTTCAGCTTTATAATATTAGTATAGATTATATGTTCTGCAAAGTGGTAGGTAGTACATTGTTTTGTTCTATAATCAATACTTATCGCAGCGCACGTCGTGTAAGGATTTTTTCGGGTCATTTTTTTACACCTTGGATTACATTATTGGACTTTTAGTAATGATCCCTAATTTTTTTGAAAATATAATATAGCCTATAGCCTTCCTCGATAAATGTACTCTAACCAACACTGAAAGAATTTTTCAAATCGGACCAGCGGTTCCTGAGATTAGCGCGTTTAAACAAACAAACAAACTCTTCAGCTTTATAATATTAGTATAGATTTGATAGATTTTTTATTATTATATTTTTCCAGACGAACCGAAACCGCATATAGACGGAATACGTATAAACAGTCCACATTATCTATGTAAGATAATAGTCGGCGACGGGGCGTGCGATAAATACACGCTGGTGGTCGCGCAGTACGAGAAGACCAAAACCATATTTTACACGCTGCGTGCTTACGCCACTTGCAAGTTCGCTTTGAACAAGATAGAGCCATATCCACACACTAGGACTGTAAGTATACACGTATTCATATAGGGCCTCACTTATAATAATCTCGTTAAGAAAGGATTAGCCATCTCTTAAATAAGAGACTCTTAAGCCCCTAATCAATTGCTGTTTCAAATAAAACTTGCCGTCTTGCCTCTTAGCAGTCACTTAAACTACCTCTCAGTATAGGTTATTTTTACCACCTCTTATCCTTAAGAGTTTATGGGTAAGATTTTCGTGTACCAGTTGCTGAGCAATTTCTTAAAATTTAACAAACGATTATAAGTAAGGAAGGCCATTAGTGTTACATGCCGTCAAAGAAATGCGCACACCTGCCGGTCGTAAAGCGCAGTTTATTGCCTTCCCAGATTTAGGAAATCTTTTGTTTACTTTGTGTTTAAAATTTGTAATTAAGAAAAACATGCTATTGTTTTTCTACTTGTTTTATGGCCGCCATTAGTGTCGAACTTATCCTTATTGTTATTGTTTTCGACTTTGTTGGCCGTTCGCGGGTGTGCAAATTGCATTTTCTTGGAAGAACCCAGCCCACGCAATCGATTGTGTATTGTACAGTTTACTACAAAACAATGCCCGAACGGAGGGGTGGGGCAGTCGAGCGAGGATAACGATACGAGTAAGACGTGCATTCGACAAGCGATATAGTGACGGACTTTGCGCGTGTTATTGAATCGTGCAGTTTTGTACTGGTTGTGCCCAGTTATATTTGTACCTGTTTTATACGTGTTTGTACAGTTCTATTAAATTCTATAGTAGTTCCAACGGCATTTTAACTAACTACTAACTTGAGACACTGTAATATTTCACAGAAGTGCTTGCATTTTGAATATCGTTTATTCAGCTTCACCTTGCACGAGTCTATGTGATTGTTGTCATGTAATCGCTTTAAAATCCGCAAAAATTCGATCCGATCCGATTATAAGTAAAAAAATTAAAAAATACAATTGCGACAAAAAACAGTTGAGATTTTTTTACTTATTTAAGTTGAATTTTTAACCGACTTCGAAAAAAGGAGGAGGTTCTCAATTTTTCGGGTTTTTTTTTTTTTTTGCTTTTTTTTATTTATGTTCGCCGATTACTCCGTGATTTATGATCCGATTTACGTGATTCTTTTGAAAAATTTTACATAGTTTGGCCCAGTAGTTTTCATTTTATGAACATTTTTCATGGAAATAATTTTCACTCCGTTCCATATGTTCGCCGATTACTCCGTGATTTATGATCCGATTTACGTGATTCTTTTTTTGTTCGACGCGCAATAGCTGCCATGTGGTCCCCTAAAAATTTGACATAGTTTGGCCCAGTAGTTTTCATTTTACGAACATTTTTTTGTTCCCGGTTCTTGGGACCTATATTTTTTAAGAAGCGCGGCACCATTCGTACGTCCACTCATACATAGCTATACACTAAAAAGTAACAAATAAAATTTAAAAATTTAGTTTTTTAGTTTTTGAAGTCGGTTTTTTTAAACGAAGTTTTTAAATTTTATTCCAGTTTCCCATTCATACAGTTGAATTTAGTCAATGGATAAACTTTATTTGATGATTGAGAAAACGGTCCTTAGAGTAGAGACCTGTAATAATAAATATATTTACCCACCTCTCCACACTAGCCTTCCTTAACCACTCACCTCCATGTCTTCTATGGCATTTTTTGGGGCCCATTTAGGGAGTGGCGAGTCACCGTCTGCCCATTTTTCCATGTTCCCCGAGCGTGCAGACTCCATAGTCCCCATATTCCCAGACCCCTAGTACCTTTAACAGTTCACCCCAATAGCCCGGTACTTTCTGTCCTCATTTCCCACAATAGCCCTACACTGGCCAGGGCTTGTCCTTGGGTGTGTTATTATATGGTGTAGACAGGGATAATCGCCGGTCAGTGTCACGCCGCATTTAGGTTAAATTTGTTAAGGGGCCTCTACGTGTTGGCTTCCCAAGCCTGCGTGGCTTCCAAAAGGCCCTCCAAAAGTCCGGGGCCATTTTTATGGCCCGTGGTCTTAAAAGACATACAATATACTTAATTGCTTATTTGCAGCTTAAAGGAGAATGGGCTGGTCGTACAGCAGCCGGTTGCGAAAATCATCCAACTTACCCGAACAATCCTAAGTTCACAATCGTTGTACCGGACTCTAGGTACCCTAATAACGTGGTGATAGAACTCAAGGGTCCGAAGCAATATCAGATGGGCATTGATGCCAAAGTGGAGTCGTTAGACGACCCTTCTGTCACTGCGCCCTTTGTCAGAGAGTCATCTGGACCGTTTAGGTATGATATTCAAATTCAAATCGAAAAGTTTTTATTCAAAATAAGTTCCACTGGAGAACACTTTTTGAAGGTCATACATATAGGTTAAAATTTAATTTTAATTCCTAGTCTATGTACACCGCTTCGTAACGTGTTATTGCTGTTAAGGAGAAGAAGCGGCAAGAACTCCCCAGCAAAACATGTCTAGCTAAAAATTGTTTTTCTTTATATTTGTTGTTCTATTTATATTTAAGTTCTTACATACATATTTATTCATAATAATTATATTGATATCTGCAATTTTATTAGTTGTAAGGGACAAAATGTCACTTTTCAGAACGCAGAAAACTTATTTCATGTTATAAACATGAATTTTAATTCACTGAGACTCAGTGCTGAGCCAGTATGATACAAATTCATGCCTGTGTGATACAAATGTATTTGTGTGTGTGGTAAAAACTCATATCTTTTTGATACATATTCATGATAGCTTAGGAGCCAGTGATCGGCTACCTGTATGTATTTGACCAGACCTGAGGTTTTGTACATTGAAGCACCTATACCTACCATGCATGGTATGGGGACTCACTCAGCTCTAAGTGGTGGACGCGACGAGCGCTGAGGTAAGACAGTATCGATTTTTGGTGAATTTTCATTCATCATTCATGTGACCAGGGCTGCCGTTTTGATATTTGAAAATATAGGCTTATATATAAAAAAATGTTAACTTCTGTAAATATAGTGATAAAGTAAATCGCAAGTAAATTATATTGATGTAAAACAGCGAATGGAAAACATATACATCTGACTGGGTAGTAGCTAAGATTTAATTATTTTTTGATGTGTATACGCAAAGCAGACGTCTGCCGCGATCAATATAAGTTTTTAAGACTATAATAAAAAAAATATCAGTGGCAGATCTGGTCAATTACTTTCAAATTTTTTTATCATTTTCAAAATGGTCTGCCACAAAGTTAACCGCGTGATAATGGTCTGCCATTCTTATTTTCCGATAATAATAAGCCTATATTTTCAAATATCAAAACGGCAGCCCTGGTCACATGGTTTGAAAATTCACCAAAATTCGATACTGTCTTACCTCAGCGCTCGTCGCGTCCACCACTTAGAGCTTAGTGAGTCCCCGTACCATGCATGGTAGGTATAGGGGCCTCAATGTACGAAACCTCAGGTCTGGTCAAATACATACAGGTAGCCGATCACTGGCTCCTAAGCTATGAGTTTATGGTACAAATCCATTCATGTATGATACAACACCTTACCTGTATGGTATAAATTCATGCATGTATGATACAAAATACATAACTGTGTGATACAGATTCATATATGTGTGATACACATGCATTTCTGTGTGATGCAAACTCAAATCGTTCCAATATAAATACAGACACATATGATTGGTACAAATTCATACTTGTATGAAACAAATTGTATTTCTGAGTGATACAAACTCGTATCTTATGATACATAATATAGTACCTGTAATAATATTAATTCATTCGCTGCGCCGCGCGGTTTCACCCGTGTGGTGATAGACAATAGTTATATTTTGGATAATTCACACATCTTTATAAATGACACACATTCCATGATCAAATTGATCGTGTACTAGCAGAAGGTGATGTCAGGAGCCTGAAGAACAGACGAGCGTGCATGACAAGAGCTATGAATGTCAAAGAAGCAAGTGAGGTGTGTAAGAATAAGCCTGTATGGCGCTCTGTTGTTCGTGCCTACCCCGCAAGGGACCTCGCGTGAAGTTATGTATGTATGTATATATTATACATGGATTATATTTTTTCTACCAGATCCGGTTTTGTAGTGTTAGAACTTAACAGTCTACCGGCTGGACGGTACATCATCACCGTGTCGACCTTCCTTCCAGGGCAGGAAGGGCCCTTCATATTGGAACTGAGATCTACTTGCCAGCTCACGTGCGAGGCTCGCAATTAGACAGCAATCGGACAAAGGAAAGACAATAATCGAATTTGTTAGATATTAAGTTTAATAAAACTACGTTTTAACGGTTTTAAGCGCGGTAATTTATTCGATTTTTAAGTGGTGACTTCTTATGGGAGGGTAAACAGCTTCGTTACGTAACGCGTTACGGCGCCAGTCTGGCTTCTCTTACTCTCACGCATACGGCAGAGGTAGGCAGGCTCCTCTCTCGCTCTGACTCACAGCGCTAGCCGTATTTCGGTAATTAGATTAAATAATTATACACAAAATTCTAATATACATTCAAGAATTGTAACTAAGAATAAAATATATTTTATAATCAATAAAAGATTTTATTAATAAATGACCTTTCCTTACATTATCATATTAATATATATAAAATTTAAGTAATAATCTAAGCTTTTCTTTTTTGGGGTTGTCTGGAAGAGATCGCTTTTTAGCGATAAGACCGCCCTTTGTACATAACTAGATCTAATTTTAGTCTTAAGTTCATGTTTGTATTGGTGTACAATAAAGAGTTATCTATCTATCTATCTTTTCTCAAGTTAAACAATTTCAATATTAAATAATTTAACTTAGATTAGTTTCAAGTTATCACTTATGTGGGGTGTCCCGAGATGTAAACGTTTTTTTTTTATAATTCCGACGTTTAACAATACTCATTGACACTTTACATCTTTGTCCTCCGTGATGACGGCCACTGAAAAGTGGCCGAAACGTCGGAATAATAAAAATCAAATAAATTACCGCTTAAAACTGTTAAAACGTAGTTTTATTATGTAAAAAAGTCGCGCAAAATTTAAGAAAATATTATATTAAGTTTAATTTATTATATAATCGCTACGTAGGCGTGTTATTTTTACATACCCGCGGGAATTTTACATTTCCTGGGATAAAATAGTTTTATATTTCCATCACTGACAATGATTAAAGATGTTGGTACGAATTTAGATAGATAGATTATTTATTATTATTAAAATTATTATGACAATGCTGTAAAAGCAAAATAATAAGCACATTTTCAACTTATAACAATCTCTCTGAGACAACCTGTAAAAAAATACATAGATAATTTCAGTGCTGGATCCCGCGGGATTATTTGCCGTAATTTAAAGTTTCAATGATGTATGAATTTAAATTTATTGTGTTACGTTTTCATTTAGTCACTGGATCCCGTGGGATTTTACGCTTTTTCTGGAATGGAAGGTGTCATGTCCGTCTTTTGTATTAGAACTTTCAGTAAGATCGATTATGTTTAACGCCTTAATGAACATATAAAGAGCTTAGTAATGTGTTATAAATAATGATAGCCGACGAGAGCATCTATTGTTAAAATTATGTAATTTTAATAATATGTATAAATTATTAATATATTGAGTGAAAGATATATTAATTATTATTATTAGTATTTATTAATTAATGGTTGGTTATTTTTTTTAAATCACCATTACAACATTCTTTTATAAAAATATGTTAATATATAATTATTATTATTATTATTAATATATTTTACAGTCAATATCATGCAAGGAGGACGATTAGAAATGTCAATCACCCACTAACAATGTAACTCGGAAAGCTCTTAAATATCAAAAGACTAGATGGCATTACGCATATTACGGCTACGCCGCGTGTAATCCCCATGTAGTGGCTCCATGTTACTTAAATAAAACCTTAATTCGGTCTTTTACATATTATAATAACAAAGATACTAAGTCAATACAGTCTACACAACTGCTCAGCAAAATATAAAGGCGAGTCGAAGCCAACCCGGTTTGAAGTAATACAATGAATGACTTGTTTCCTATGACAACGTACTGTTACAAACCACAGGACTCGAATTAAAATGCCGTTGGAATTACTTTAGAATTTATTAGAACTACACAAACACGTATAACACAGGTACACATGTAACTGGACGCAACCAGTACAAACTGCATAATTCAATAACACGCGGAAAGTCCATCACTATATCGCTTATCGAATGTACGTCTTGCTCGTATCGTAATCCTCGCTTGACTGCCCATCTCTCCGTTCGGGCATTGTTTTATAGTAAACTACAACAATCGACCGCGTGGACTGAGTTTTTCCAAGAAAACATACTCTGCACACCTGCCTAATTATTCCTGCGAACGGCCATAAACCAATACAATAACAATAGGCTATTGTCTCATTGCAAATTTTAACCACAAAGTAAACAAAAGAAATCCAAATGCGGTAATAAGCCAGGTGTACATCCACTTTGTCGGCATGTAGCAGTATTAAAAACGTGATTGCAGCGACATCTATTTAGCTAATCCGTATATTCTATGTAAACGACATCATTTATCAGGATAAAAAGTATCAAAAGTGTTGATTCGGGATATAAGCCTGCTCTGTGTCGAACTTCATTCATTTACGTTTAGTAATTTTAAAAAAAGGATGCGATCGCACCGCCATCTTTTTTGATATTTCCATCTATTCCGCGGAAACGATGTCATTTGTTAGGATGAAAAGTATCCTAAGTTTGCCCCGGGATATGAGCTTGTTTAGTGTCGAGTTTCCTTTATATCTGTGTAGTAGTTTATACGTGATGCTCTAACAGACAGACAGACTGACAAAGATTCGAAAAAAATGTATTTTCACAATATGCTGGTCCGATGTGTTACACATTTTTCAACGCATTGTATAAACTCGAACCGTTTACAGATTTATTGTAGTATAGATAATTAAGCATGTTTAATTACTGCATTTTTTTAAGTGTAAGTTTAATGGTTATGTGATTTTAAATTCTTTGAATGAGCGAATGAATGAAAACTGTTTATTGTTCACGATAACTTAAACCTAGACATTTCTTGCTCCTAAAGTGAATATTTTAAATTTTATAGAGTATTTGTATTTTCTTTTATATCGCAATAATTTAATGAATTGAAAATTGTTAGTAGAATTAAAATTTTTGCTCCATATTTCATTTAAGACATGCTTTTGCTGACACAATTTAATATTTACGAACTTTATAGTAATTTTAGTCCTTTGCCGATTGTTTTATTAGTTGTCTGTTTTGCATTGTGATTACCTAATGGCGCAAAAGTCGAATTTCGCAAATTTCTAATATTCTGTAGTATATTTTTGTTACCCATTTGATTGTGTATTATTAATAAGTTAGCAAGTCGACGTCAAAATAGCTCGTTTTCCCGAACAACACTAATGTTGATAGTGTTGAAACAGACGTTTGTTATACACATGTTATACTTGGGATAATGTCAGTGTTAGTGACGGTCAAAATGGTACTTATAACATTAAAAATAACGCCGTTAATGATTAGCTACATTAGTGTGTATTATGAGTATGTGTGTAAATTGGTATCTGTCAATGTTGAATGTCATTCTTCTTCTTTGTTCAATAATGGCTTGGCACGGTTTGTGCATTCAGCCAGAAATGTCATTAACAAACTAACATTATCCCAGGGAAGTTTAGTTGGTAACATTGATATGGGACAATCGTTTGACGTCTCTGCATTTGAATTTCGAATTTATAGCACAAAACTTTAATACGTACTTGAAGTTTGTATATGTTATTGTATAGAACACAATTATAATCGGTGTGAAGTACGTAAAGCGCTGTGTGGGGAGAATGTTGCGCGCTCGCTCGGCCGCTGCCCGAACTCTTATGCTATCTCCTTCGCTACACACTGGCAGGTGTACAGAACTTGATCAAACATCCGCAAACTCAGCGAACTTTACTCCAGGCGCATTAAAGTTTCGCGCGTACTGTACTTTTCAAATTTCCAAAGTGTAAAGGAATTGAAACATCTCTTTACGGCCCAAGGCGTTAGGAAATTGTTTAGGATATTTGTCAGTAGTCTTCTTTTATAACTATGGCTTCGCACAGTTTGTGGATCTAGTCAGTGTCAGGTACTCATGATTATCGACTTTTCGAATTATCCTCAAGAAACAGCCACCAGACGAGAGTCGGACCCTTCTCAGCAAAATCATAACACGAAGTCATATTAATAAAAGAAAAACTATGGTGATGAGATTATTTGTAATGAAATTTTATATAAAAAAAACGGTGTGATAGTTATGAATAGTTACGATGCGATATTTTACTTGAATCTGCTTTATTTAATTTATATACTACTATATATTATTTATATACTAGCACTCAGCTGTGATATGGCTTTAGTCTGTATGAATCACTGTATAGTTTAAAATGACGTTTTATATAATGAAGAGTTAATAAATGTATAGATTAATATACTTGTTTTAAATGTCCTCTATCCCGGCTGTTAGTTTAGCGGCGCCCTGGCCGATATTTTTATGACGCTTCCTTTTTAATTAAGTCTCTTTTTTTCTCTTTAATCTTTTCTTAATCGTCTGAGTCAATGTCTACGATTAATATTTAAGTGGCAACACTAAAAGGTTGCGCAATTTATATTCCTTACACTGTTAACACCAAAAAGGGTCACGCAAATTGTATTTATAAGAGTGGCAACACCATAATAATAAAGTCTTCTTGAATACGCATCAGTGTAGACATTTTCTCCAAAACCCAAAATCCACATATATTGATTTAATCGCTAAACCAAGCTTCCGAATAATTGAAGCAATCAGTCGACAAAACGGGTTCTCTTTCCATACCTACTGCTTTTGGCTACGGCAGCTATGCCGCTATTACACTCCGAATCTTCGAATACAATGTAGTTTTTGACACAATACACCCGACTCTTATTTATCTACCAATAACATTCCATTTGTTACTTGATTTTTATCCCTCTTCATTTGATGCCCATCCTTAATAATCTTAATTTTTCAGTCGCGGCTGCAACTTTAAAAGATCTTGCTCGTTTCTCACCCTATCCTTGTTTACACAATTTTCGCCCCTAGTTTAAATCGTAGATTACTATTGTTATATAGTTTTAGAAGGGCTGGTTTTTCCAGAACCTTTTTTAATATTATATGAAAGAGACTGAGTAGGGGAGACCGGGGATAAAAGTAGCTGCGGGACGAAAGTAACAAACGCTTTGTAGAATTGCCCAGTGGTCGAAATGATGCGGCCGACTGTTGGATGCTAGCTTGCGACGCTAGCTAGCCATTCTTGCATCCAATCATCGCGACCTTTCGGTATTGCTAGATTATTTTTGATAAGGCTACGTGATTCTAAACACAAAAAATAAGTCACACACAAACTGTTCCTTTTGTCCCCGGTCTCGCTTACTGGTAAAACTGTTCAAAGCTGTCATTGAATTTGTCCAAAATACATTAAAAATTCAACTAGTTTTTCCTGAACCACGTTAAGCTCCACCAGTTTTACGTTTAACACCTTTTTATTGTTGTAGCTTGTTTCCGAAACTCGAAAAGTTCGCGAAAACGCGAAACTGCCATTCTGTTTTAGACAAGCATGAGGTATATTCTCTGGTATCCTAACATTGGGAGATTTTGTCCAGTAGACTGATATTATCTATATATTTATACGTGAAGTAAAAACGTTGTACCCCTTTGTACGAAAATTAAGCGGACGGAAGAGTATGAAATTTCGCACACTTTATATAGAGAAGAAGCGACGAATGCTAATATTATTTTAAAATTATACATTAAATCAATAAAAAAAACATTACACACACTACCATGTATTTGACACACACACGCATATATACTCTTTTGTTTATTGTTCAAGTCAAATTGACAGTGAAGCCATGGCGAAATCTGTGATTACAGAAGTGTATAGTCTTTGACATTAATTATTATGGTCGAATATATATAAAGTACTCTGTGAATATCGCGCACGGGCGACCACTAGTTAATAATAAATAAACAATTAAAAGGTTCTATAATATATGTTTCTTATCATGAACTTAAGATAATTCTCGCATAAATTATGTTATACAAAAACAATGACATGTTCAAGTCGTATACCTAACATTCAGTGGCTAAATTAAATTTTGAAGCGAACCCTCATAAAGCATTTACAAGTAACGGATGGTACAAGTCATAAGCGAAAATGGGCTACTTTGTATACAATATTTTCTTTGTTTTTGTTACATTCAACTCACAGGTAAACGGTCCACCTCATTGAAAACGGATACCAGTTCCTATGAACATTTGTGACACCAAACGTTGCTAACGTGCTATCAATATGTTGCCGCTCTCTAAAGAGAGACTGAGACTTGGCGGAACACAACTCAAGGTTGTTATGACGGCATACTTTAGACCAGGGGTGGTAGCCAAACAGAAGGGCAAATACTCTATCACCTGGCTGTGGGTTCTTTTGTCGCCTCACGACAGGCTGTCCGGCCGCAGACAGTTGTATTCTTTCTCCGTTCCTGCATGGATAAGATATAGATATTGTCCATAAGGAAATGTACGAAAAAATAGAACACTGCTAGACTAACATTAGCAGAAGAATATTAATTCTAAGGCACAACAATGGCCTAGTAAAAAATGTTATTTGTAAACACTGCAAAGACAGCTGGCGTCTGTTCTTGTTTTCATAGAAAAGCTCAATTAAAACTTTAATACCTCTTATTATTATCATAGGCTCCTTTTTAAAATTTAAAAATCAATTTAAATTAAATTTACGAAAACAAGAAATTAAATTTATATTTACGAAGTTAAAGAATAGATACTCCACATTATAAACATAAAAAAATGTATAATCTGCTTTTTTCGTGAATTCGTTATTCTGTAACAGCAAATATATAATGAACTTCATCAGGTTCATCAGGACTTTTGAGAAAAATGGCTACAAAACTCTAAGGGTCAAGGCACATCGAAGCCATCAATCTAAATATGTAGGTTCATAGCATATTAAAGACACGCGAGTACGCGCATCATTATCTCGATAGAAATCTGTACCTTACGTGGTGGAGATAGGTTTGAATAGGCTACGTAATTTTTTAAATTAAAAGTCGATTTTCATTGATCCAGTTGCAGACTCACGAGAGCGGAATGACTTTAATTTACTCAATCAGAAATATTGAAGCCAGCAGTGACTTAGTAGCGCCGCACTCATTTTGAATTCAAATCAATTTACACGATGCCAGTTTGAAGTCGGTACTAGCTTCCTTCGAATCCGATGTCAGTACTGTAACAATGTAAAAAATCGAAATGTGTGCTGGGATATATAGTAGTAGTGAAACTTCTACGGACAAGTAGAAAAACCAGTCGCAACGGACAAGTGAAAAAACGAATCGCAACGGACAAGTGGAAAAGGAATGGCAATGCATAAGTGGAAAAACTATATGTCCATTTCGATTTTTCGCAGGTTTACTGCAAATGATGATTTGGTCAGATTAGGTACATTTTAATGAATGCATTTTTTATTTAAACATATTTTATTTTATCAAACAAAAAATTGAATTCGATCCGGAACCAAAAAAAACATCCACAGTCTACTCTAAACCTATGCCGCGGCCGTAAAGCTTTTTCATGAGTAAAAATCTTAATGGGGGGGTAGTCTATATTATAGATGTTTCCGTTCAAAAAAACCACCTTAAACACTTCGACTCTATATCAGTGTCGCGTACCTAAAAATCGCTTCCGCCTGGGAATTGGGCGACGTCTCGAAACAAAATTTTGCGTTACCATATTAAAATTTTATCCTTAAGACTGGTGTACTAAAGTTCACTATGGAATACGATTTCTCATATGGAGATGACTAACGAGGATTTGATATTCCATTTTGAATGTTAGCTGTATATATTTTGTCTCGTTCAATTCCATTACAAATACATTGTGAATAGTTCTTGATATATTGGAATATAATAGTTCAAATATTATTACAAATTGTGTAAACTTAATTTAGTGGTAAGTACAGTGAAAGGCAGGTTTTATAATATAATTAGTTTTCGGGTTCCATAGCTATTCATGCAAATAATTTTTATGAAATATGTAGTCAAATCTGCCTGCCCGTAGTTACTGTAACGGCCAGCAGTTTCTGAGCTGACCGGGATCTCTATCTTCGAATGAGAGACTGGTTTAGGATATAAATTTGCTGGTCGGCAATGATCGCCTTTTTATCCTCGACTTCAGAGTCTCTAGACTCTAGAGCATAGACGCAAGGTCGCGGGGTTGACTGTCTTCTATCGGACACATTTCGGGGAGTGTTCCTTAGAATTGCACGAGCTGGTTCCTCCATCCCCATTTTACCATCGCACAACCAGACGGTTTGCTCCTCCGTTACATGGTGGAAACACCACCAGTCAGAACCAAGCGTTTCGCTTCATCGTCTGGTGCGCACTGCCGAAGAATGGAATAATTTGCCGGAGTCTGTTTTTCCTGACAAATACAATCTTGAAGTCTTCAAGTCACGAGTGAATAGGTATCTTCTGGGTAAGCGTGCTCCATCCTAGACTGCGTCATCACTCAGCATCAGGTGAGACAGTAGTCAAACGCAAACCTATACCTTCATAAAAAAAAAAATATATTTGAAATCAAGACATATGAAATAAGTTCTGCTCTTGGGTCGATACAATACTGTCTTCTCTAGTTTTGGGAGGCATTCTACGATTTTAATTCAAAAAGATTATATTTCCTGATATATATGACGACTAAGCAGATTAGTCGTTAAAGTACATATATGGTTCAGCCATATCGTAATTACTTTTTGGGGAGTAACAATGTAACAATAATATGAGTTGAAACTTTAAAAAATTTAGGGCTACATGTTTCTACTTGTTTAATGTTGCTCATCACGTCCACACTGCCAATAACATAAAGTAATGAAATATAACAGAAAGTAACCTTCAAGTATAAACGGCACGGCATATGTTTACAATCTTCTGCAGGCAATGGACCTGAACTTCGCTAAGTGGTTGCATTTGCCCCTCTGGATGACTACCACCCCGGGTCTAGAGTATGCCGTCGTAACAACTTTGCGTTGTGTTCCGCCAACAGTGGCCAGGTTCCAATTTCTCCTTCGAAGCCGGCAGCACATTGGCAGCATCTCTGGTATTGCTTATGTCCATAGGCAACAGTAACCATGACTTTCCATCACAGTTCGGCCGTCAGCCTGTCTGCTATGGTTCAGCAATAAAAAAACCTCTCCCTATATAAAATTAAATAGAAAAAAAATGTTGTCATGTTGAGGTAACGTAGGATTTTTTTTTGTAATAATAAAAATGTTAAAAATTGTGACTGTTTTCAATACGATTCTTAAGACGGCAACATATTATACTAACAAAAATATTTTTTTTACCGGATATTGCCCACTAACACTTAGAAACGCTGCTCCACAGAAAGCTACTCAGCTACGCAATTTGAAACCATAGTAACTGCATTCCAAGAAATTTCTACACCACAGCAGAAAAAATCATGAACTTCAATTACATGTCAGTTCAAAACCAATTATTCAAACTCAAATGTTTATATTCAAAATTAGTTTCACTGTAGAACACTTTTTGAAAAATTTAATTTTACTTCCTATTCTATGTAACTTCGCAACGTGTTATTGCTGTTAAAGAGAAGAAGCGGCAAGAAACCCCCCAGCAACACGTCTACCTAAAAACTGTTTTTCTTCTTATTTACCTAACTTAAACTCTTTATTAAAAATAAATTTTATACAGAAATATGTTACACAATTACTTTTAGAAAAAATAATGGAGTATTGAGCTTATTAAGAGCAATACCATATACTGATATAGGTTTCACATGTTTTATCAAACACATTACATAAAGTATAAACAAATGCCTACCTAGTACGACAATAAATGCGCACAAATGTTCATTTAAAAAAGGATGTCAGTTGCTGGATTTTGAAAATGCATATAGATAGATAACACTTTATTGCTCACCAAATATACAATTTCAAATACACATATACAATATTGTCATGGTAGAATCAATAAACGGCCTTATCGCTTAAAGCAGTCTCGTCCAGGCAACCTAACTTTGTGAATAGTTTAACTAATCTGGCGATGTAGGTGGTGCAGATTATATTATATACCAGCTGACCCGATAAACTTCGAACATCGAACGTTTGACATACAAAACAAAAAAAATAATTCAATTTTAAAATTGATTTGATTTCTGAACGACTTTTAAATCTAATTGATTTCGGAATTGTTACTAAGGGAAAGCGAGATTTTTGTTTTTACTATATTCCAAGCATTTTTTTTCATATTTACTCACCTTTTAAACCTTCCCTGCATTTCCACGAATAATTCAAAACCAAAATTAGCCAAATCAGTCCAACCGTTCTCGAGTTTTTGCGAGACTAACGAATAGCAATTGATTTTTATATGTATAGATTTATATACGAACAAACAAACAGCTTTTTGTAACCAGATGTTGCCCACTAACACTTGCAAAATGTTGCTCGACTAAGAGTAACCGCGGCATGGTTGTTCAATGATGTTTTATTATTACCACACTGTCTACAGGGGCCTAAACATAAGCAGAAAACTTTTCGTCCTAATTTATCTATGTACCAACGTTATCTATTGTCGTAAATTTAAATGCGGTTTGGTGGGTGTGTCAACAAAAGTAATAAAACAGGGATGGTAGTAACTGATTTTTTTTTACTACCACCCTTAACATTGGCTTGACCCTCCTTCCCGATTGGATTTCGAGGTCGGCTGAATAAATTAGAATTAATCTTTTAGTTTCGGGTTTGTTTGTTGCCCTTTATTGATGTTTTAGTATTCAGTATATTTATAGAAAACTCTTGCCCTTTTTGCAGGGAATAATCCTTTAAGTATTTTGTTTATTTGTGTATTCTTTTTTATTTATTTTTTATTGCAGGAGTTCAGCAGACAGGTAGACGGCCTAATTGATGGAAAGAGGTAACCATCGTTTATGGACATTTGCAACACCAAAGGTGCTACAAATGCGCTGATGCTCTCTTAAGGGAGACTGGAACCTAGTCACTAATGCTGGAACACAACTCAATGTTGGGCGTCATACTTCAGACCAGGGGTGGTAGCCATCCAGTCGGGCAAATGCCCTACCACCTGGCTGTAGGTTGTTTTGTTGCCTCTTACGATATGCCGCCTGGCTGTAGGAAATTGTGTTCTTTCTCCGTTCCTGCACAGATAGATTAATATCTGCATATCGAGATAACCGATGTGTGAAACCCCACAACCCGACTTGAACTATTGTGACATGTATACAGTCAGTTCCCCTGTGTGTGGGATTGCCCTGATCGGGGTGGCACTAGCGCGACATGTATACTGTTAGTTCCCCTGTCTGTGGGATTGCCCTAGTCGGGGTGGCACTAGCGCCCACGTATGAAGTGTTATTGCCACGTCGCAGTTAAGACCCATTAAAACCCCTATCCAATCCTCGAACGTGCCTTGTCTGGGCTGTAGGCTCGCTTGCGCATTCACTTCCAACCCGGATGACGGCTAGCCCCTTCACGGGCTGCCCCCACCCTTTGCTATCCGGAGAGCTGTCTCGGATCTCACCTCGAAGTGAGAAGGAGCGCGCGAATCGGTGCGCGTTGTCTGCAAGAAGGTGAAACAACAAGAAACGACAGCTTGACATGCATGTTTTAACTTATAAGTCGTGCGCAGAAGGTGCCCCTCCCGCTGCCTACGACTAGGACCGGAGCCTGTCTAAGTTGTACTAAGAGTGTTTGTCATCGCCAAACTTTCTGCGCACGACTTCTAGACTTTACTTATATTCCGGTCAATCTAGACCAAAAAATGAGTAAAAGTTGTTATCGTCATCATACGCATGAGTACGCCACGTATATACCTCTCTAGAGTTGTTATATATTTTACAACTTTTTGAATTATTGTATCTCAGAAACGGTGGCTCGTGGGTAAAAAAGTATTGATACACTTTTTATAGATAATTTTATGATCTACAATTTTTGTCTGGAGTACTTTTATTGATAAATCTTACCGTTTTGCTGAAAATCGCGAAAAACTCATTTCTTTGACCTTTGACTTCTAGTAAAAACCTATACACAGGAATGATGGGGAACTTAAATTTTTCATTTATAATTATGTTTTGAACAATTTTACTGATTTTCAGCGTGTTATGATTATTATGCATGTTTTTTGAGCTTATAACAATTTTAAATGATTGAATACACAATATTACAATTTGGTCAAGGTTAACAATTGTCTCATTCATCCTAGGAGCGTGACAATCAGGTTAAGCCGGTTCGGAAGGATTTCTTTCGAAATGCCTTCAGAATAATAAGGTCTGCAAATAAATCGTAGCTTATTGTACTACATCTGTAGTAACCAATACAAATTAATTTATTTTGTGTATACAAGTTTGAAAATGATGTAAATATTGTAACGAGTTTAGCGGGACTGGAATTAAAATACCGTTAGAATTACTATAGAGTTTATTAGAACTATACAAACACGTATAACACAGGTACAAATATAACCGAACACAACAAATCCAAACGTATTGCAGAAGGTTGTAATTCAATAAAACGCGCAAAGTTCGTCACTATTAGATTCTCGAATGTACACACATCACGCCTGTATTGTAGTCGTAACCCATCTGCCCCCCTCTCTCCATCAGGCCGTCGTTTTATACTTCGCAAATGCAAAAGAATCCGCAACACTTGCTAATGACAAAAATTGCGACCTAATTTAAAGTAAAAGTTTCACCCAGGTCGCCGGTAATTTTAAAAACTGTTGAAATAAGTATATTGTTACGACCTGGGTGCCGACAAAGAAAAATTCACACCTGCAGCCCTGTAGAAACACATTTTAATACCTTTTTGGCATTTGGACTTTTTTGTTTACTTTGTGTTAACAATTTGTGATTAGAAAAACAGCCCATTGTGTATTGTAATCTTTTATGGCAGTCATTAGCCAGGTGTGATTCTAGGAAATTCGGTCCACGCGGCCGAGCAGACATATTTCATCCGTGAAGTACAAATCAAGGCCTCAATTGATGGACGAGGCAGTCGAGCGATAATCACAAGCGAAGCAAGACGTGTGTACATTCGGTAATCTATTTAGTGACAGACTTTGCGCGTGTTATTGAATTCTGCATTAAGTTTGGACTGGTTGTGTTCAGCTATCTGTACCTGTGTTATACGTGTTTGTGTAATTCTAATAAAGTCTATAATAATTCCAACGTCATTTTAAATCGAGTCCTGCAACTCGTAAAAATATTTACCCTGGCTGTAAAACATAAACTTCGGATAAAGTATCTAAAACGAATATTACGTTACAAACGTAGTTTAAACTAGCTCTTACTTAAATAAACTATACAAACAGAACGTCTCAATCTTGCTTGTAAACACTGAAGTAACTCTTACGTGGTACAAAATTAACGAGGCCGACCGCTTTGAGTATATTTTGATTATAAGCAGATTTGCATTTGTATGAATGCTGTATGCTGTTTGTATATTTCAAAATGATGAAATGATAATCAAAAGTTCGAGGTGAGAGGGAGCGCGTAAGTAACTCCTATTTATGTCCACTTTTACATAGACAACCCTATTCTATTACACGAGGACACAGAAAAAAATTGCTTTAATTTGATATATATTCGTAACTTATGTTAAAAACAAGTGGTTTTTTCTGAAACTATCAAACATTTTGATAAGCAACCTAGCAAAATTGCGAAATTCCCCCCCCCCCCCCCCTCCCATATATAATCTTGATATATAAAATGAATGTTTGTCGGTATGTCCTTTACAGAATCGTAAACTGTACATTTGATCATGTGATGATCTTTAGCAAAGTTGTTGTGCATGAGCCAAAGAAGGTTTCTGAGTTGGTTCACAATTGGATCCGGTAGGTGGCGCTGCTGTCGCTATTGAAGCTTTTCCGGGCAGGACGACGTCTGCCGGGACAGCTAGTTATGTATAAAAATTAGATTTTAATTAGATATTACATGAACGCAGTAATCTTGCAGCCGGATCTCGTGCTATCACACAACACGAGGGGTTCTCTGAATACTTGTATCGTTTCAAGTGTAAGAAGGAATTGTCATGCACCTGCAAACTCACATACCAAAACTAAATTGCGATCTTGAGTGCCCGGTCTATTAACATAAGTATGGTCTTCGAAGTAAATCTAAGTACAGTTGGTTGTCAACAAATAAAATGTTTTTTTATTGCACAAGTTCAGCAGAGATGCAGACGGCCCACTTGATGGAAAGCGGTTACCATCGCCCTTGGACATTTGCAACAACATATGCTACAAATGTGCTACTGCTCTCTTAAGGGAGACTGGAACCTGGTCACTAATCCCGGAACACAACTCAAGGCTATGGCGACATATTTTAGACCAGGGTGGTAGCCATCCAGTCGGTTAAACGCCCTACCACCTGGGTGGGGGGTGTGGGTTGTTTTGTCGCCTCCCTGCCGCAGGAAATTGTATTCTTTCTCCGTTCTTGCACGGATAATTTAACATCTCAATTACTTATACATTTAACATCCATAGGTGACTCTAACCACTTGTATTAATTGGATGGGCTGCTTAGCTATTTCAGACAATTGAAAAAACATTCAAGGTCTTTATAGAACTAAATTTTGTATTTCGAAACCCTAATTCCTAATCCTCTTATCATATCTAAAATTAGAAATGAAGAATGAATGAATTATATGAATGAATTAGAATTAAGAGAACCAAGGTAACCGACATAGCTCGCAAAAGTAGCAAGTTGAAGTGGCAGTGGGCCCGTCACGTTATTTTTTTTTATTGTAGTGTCGCGTTTGACCACAATTTCGCCCTATGTGGAGCGAAAATGTGGTCCAGGCTGGAGCACGCTTACCTAGAAGGTATCTATTCACACGGTACTTGAAGACACCCAGGTTATAAGTATCGGGAAAGACAGATTCCAGGCAAAGAGTTCCACTCCTTTGCGGTGCGTATGATGAAGCTAGACGCAAGACGGTTTGTTCTTATAGGTGGAATATCCACCATATATCGGTGTCGCATGCCGCGGAGTCTGGTTGTGCAATGATGGAAGGGACATGTCGGGATGAGATCGAAGAGCTCAGCTGCACACGTCTGCCGTAGGACCGATGGAGCAGAGGAGTTCTGGAGTGGAGACCGCGTCTCAGCAAACGTAGTGTCGGACGCCCTCCAGCCCGATGGACCGACGACCTGTGCAAGGTTGCCGGTAGGCGCTGGATGAGGAAGTCAGAGGAGAGGGATGACTGGCGCCGATTTGGGGAGGCCTACGTCCAGCAATGGACTACGAATGGCTGACGACGACAAATTCCTAATTAGTGTATGAACTTGAAAGTGTCGCAAACTGTTATAAGCGTGTGACTTAATACAGAGTAATTGCATTGTAGAGACACGAAGCTAGTAATTAACCCGACAAAGACTTAATACGTCGTGACGTCACAAACCTACAACACGCCATGGAAGTTTAACTCTGTATAATTACGCACACTGATATTCTCTGGAGTATTATTACTTGAATAATTTGAATACGGGACTATTAATTCTACGTTCAAATATTAACCCATGTAACTAGCATTTCCATACGTTAGAAATACCTCGGTGAGTATAGCCACAATCAGACAAGACCGTAGATTTGGTCCTTCGAACCGGACACATAATGCTTGTTAATCTGTAAGACGGAACGACCACAAAGTTGCCGAACTTGCACACACGGCTCATTGGGAAATTTGTGGTCAAATACAGACAATTGAAATGAACGTTGAACTGATGCGTTCTCGCTCTAACTCCATAAAATTTGTATTAGAATAAAAGAGACGACATAATTCTCTTGGGTTTGGCGTGGTACTTTTGATGATTTTTGGCAGCTACTGGAAAAAAATAATATTAAATTTGGCCCTTATAGAAGGGAAGAAGGTTGTTTCTTCCTAATTAGTTTCCAATGATTGTGATATTTCATATCTATTCCGTAGTACTTCCTAGAGTCACAGGAGAATTATGCACTAGACCTATACTAATATTATAAAGAGGTAAAGTTTGGATGTTCGAGGTAATCTCCGGTACTACTGATCCGATTTTAAAAATTCTTCCACAAGTAGAAAGCTAAATTATTCACAAGTGACATAGTCTATATTTGATTGTTATTAATAAATCCAAAACGTATCTTTTTTTTACGCCCAGTGAAGTGGGCACGGGATCGCCTGTAAAATATGTTACAGCAATAACATTCCACGCAAGAATTGCGCACATCCTCGTATGAGGCACTGCGAGTGCTTTCCACTATGAATTAATTAAAGGTTACAAAGCATAATCCAAAATAAGATTTCGAACCCTGATTATTCCACTTTCTTGGATATCTACTTCTAGGTTTTGTATTCAACATTCCCAGTAACCGCAAGTTCCTCCTCTATATTGACTGGATTTTTTCGCGTTGTGACCAAAATACTTTAGATACTGTTGGTAACCGCTAATGATCTCCTACCTCGAGGAAAAAGACAGTCTCTTCCAAAAAGCTATTAACGGAATTAGGAGCATTCAATTTTTGTTATAAATTCTATACTTATCATCCGTGCAGGAACGGATAAAGAATACAATTTCTTGCGGCTGAGTGGCCTGTCGTAAGAGGCGACAAAAAACTTAAAGCTAGGAGGCAGGATATTTGCCCGACTGGATAGCTACCACCACTGGTCTAGAGGCATACTCTCATAACAACCTTGAGTTGTGTTCTGGCATCAGTGGCCAGGTTCCAGTCTCCCTCAAGAGAGTAGCAGCGCATTTGTAGCACCTTTGGTGTTACAAATGTCTATAGGCGACGGTAACCGCTTTCCATCAGGTGGGCCGTCTGCCTGTCTGCTGAACTCCGCAATAAAAAAGGCCACATTTGTATTTGGGTAATGGCTAGCGCACGTGTCCCAAACTCAAAGGGTACGGATTCGATCCTGGCCGGAACGTATGCTCAACTTAGGCAGTTTTCTGACCTAATGTGCATATTGTTACAATAACCACGTGCTAGCAACGGTGAAGGTAAACATCGTGATGCAACCTGCACATCGAGATAACCGATGAGTGAAAACTAAGCCGCCTTGGACAAGCTTGGCGGGTATACTGTCCGTTCCCCCTATAATGTGAGGGATATTATATTTATATTTATATTGGCAAGTATTCCGCTCCGCTATCCGCTGCTGTTTTCAATGCGGCCTTATATTTAAATCCTGTCTACCCTTCACACAAAGGGCACTAGTTAATCCCACCTAGAAATCTGTTTAGAGTATTTACAAGATTTAGGGCTAAATTTCAGACTGAAAGGGACCAAATCTGATATGTATGCGTGTAAATTCGTTACGTTTGGAATTTGAAAGGGATTTCACTTTGGATTTGTAGACTGATTTCATTAAACGTGCACTATGGTTTTCATCCATATAACATGTTTACTATGGTTCAGTTGTTATCAGAGGGCCTAAAGAGGTCACTTTCGCTTTCATATTGTTACATGGGAGAGGGGGTACGCACTTAGGACCGGAAGTAAACACCGGTTTTTTGAACTAAATGCTTTTATTGACTACACAGCCGTACAATCCGCAAGAATTAACTTGAGACCTAGCGGAATGCGCGCTTCCCTCCCGACGCCCGCCTTCTTACCGCTCTCGCCATCCTGACGCCCGCCTTCTTACCGCTCTCGCCATCCTGACGCCCGCCTTCTTACCGCTCTCGCCATCCTGACGCCCGCCTTCTTACCGCTCTCGCTATCGACGCGTCAGTACCTCGCGCTTACGTCATCGGAGCGAAGTCTCAAGTTAACACTCGCGGGTTGTCATCCAGGGTCATCTTCCTCGTTATTTGTAATGAGGAGGTTGGGGCCTCGAGGTTTTACCTCTTTATCTCGGCTGCAACTCAGTGGGTAACTCCCCACTGGTAATTGGGTTTGGAGCTGCTGGAGTCTTCTCCGCATGGAAATGGCTTCTCAGCAGCTCCCGTTGGCCAATCGGCGGCGTTCGGGGGCCTTTGCGCGCTTTCCGCTGGCTACTTCCGCGGCTCGCGGGTTGTACTTGATTCTTCTCCGTGCAATTCATGCACAATTTACGACGCTCTGCCCCGACAATGAGATGTCTCACTCCCAATACCGTCGCCGATATCGTGTAGACCACCTCCTGTTACTGCAGTGCTCACTTCCATATTTACGGTGCATAGTTCGCTACTGGATTTCCTCTTAAACTACGCTAAACTCTTCCTTCACTGAACTCCCCCACAAAACTTTCTTAACTGAACCAGTTGAAGACAGCATGTAAGCATCCGAGTATATAAGCAGCGCCCAATATTCTGGAACCCATAATTTCGATCTTCTTTTCGTTATTTTTTTATTTACTGTCTGACCCTTTCTAAAATGTATCCTTGACTTTTTCTTCCAGAAACTTCTAGCTTTTTCTAAAAGACTTGAGATCGGCTTACGCTGCCAGAAAGCTCTACCCTTGGTCGCCACCATAATATGATGAACATGACAAATATCAAGATAATGTGGATTTTTTGCTATGTCTTACAACTGCAACTATATCACTATAGATAAATAAACAATAAAAAAATATTACTATAGATAAATTTAAAAAAATCTAGACATGTGTCAATTTAACTTGGCGATTCTCCAGAGTCAACCGCTTTAGGCCTTAGATTACCAAAACAGGATCTGAGGTAACCATAACAGGTATAGCTTCAAATTTCACGGTAAACATATTAACTGGGAATAGTTGGGACAGACCGACACACAGAAAGCGGCTTTGTTTTATGCTGTATAAAGCACGAAAGACGTATTGTACTTATAGATTGTGCAGAACTAGATATAAAAAGAAAAAGACAATTTTCAAATATTACCCATGAAGTAATAATAATAACAAAGAGTACTTTTCATAAATTCATTTGATATTTCATTTAACTCCCATTTCCCTTCGAGAGTTTTGAGAATTCAGGCTAACATTACCCATTTAGGCCGTGTCCCATTAGTGATTAGGCGAACAAAGAGCGACTGATTGTTTACTGGCTGACTCTGAGCGGCGTATCGGTCGCTAACTCAATGCTGAGTTAGAAGCAAACTGTGGAAAGAAAGAAGAATGAATGAAAGAAAAAACGTTTATTTGCTCATCACACAACGAGACAGACAAGGCAATGAATTGTACGGTGATGGATATGTACTAAAAAGTCTTGCGATGGTACCAACTAGGTGCAGTTTAGTATGTGCCAGGCAGCAGGTGTCTGACGCTGGTTTTCAACTACAACCTAGGACGGACGGATGTTGCACTGTTATTTATATATATATATATATATATATATATATATATATATATATATATATATATATAGTGTGAATAATAATAAATTATATACATAGATATACGTACGATTAATATAAACATAATTAGTACTCAGAGAATTGGAAACAAATATTTGGGGGACACCGATAAAATAAATAAATATTCATTAGACATGGTATATATTAAATGTATAATACATATTTATAAACATAATAGTATTGTAGCGATATTAGTATTTTTATAATTTTCTACTGGGATGATTTAGATTTTAATTTGAACCTGCAATCGGGTACCAGAATTTAGGTGTTCTTTTTGTTGTTGTTGTATATGTTGAAGTTTGTCCCGGAATGGTTTAAATAAACGATTGGTTTGTTCAAGTGGATTTGAGAATAGTTTAGATTAACATTTGGTCCCGGTAGATGACGCTGGAATCGGGTTCTTGATTTTTATTTTTTAAAGGCAGGACTACGTCTGCCGGGTACTACTAGTAATATATAAGATTGACATTGACGTTTTCTAGCTTCCGTTGCTCATCTAAGAGGTAATTCTTTAAGTTCTTGCGAAAAGTGATAGTTGAGTGATTTAATTGTCTTAACGGTGGTGGTATATTGTTCCATATCTTAGATGCGGCATAACGGAAGCTACCGTTAAAGCATGTCAATTTATGTAACTGAAACGCTAGTTGACGGGAGCATTGTCTACCTTTGACTACCCCTCCTCTGGCTACCCAGCTGAGCTTATTATATAAGTACTGAGGCTCTTTGTATTTAAGTACACCAAAGAGAAACGAACTTTTGGGAGAGAAGGTAATTGGTATATAATGCCGCGCAGCGCTCTGGTGTAGCGAGTGAACCGCGTCACGGACCGCGCGCATCATTCGCTGCTAACCGGCCGCTCACAGAATGAGCAAGACGCCGCAAATTACTTACGTTACGCTCTTTATGGACACTCATTTATAAATCTTTGCCGCTTACTGCTCGTCTAATGGGGACACGGCCTTAGCTGTGGTTCATTGCGGTTTTGGATATTGTTATCAGACCCTTAGAAGGACTTTTGATGTGAGAGCCTATTCATGTAAACAATATATCGTTAGATATTGTAATGTTTGAATTTTCAGATATTTTATACATATTAAGTTCACTCGTTTATATATTACTAGGATATGTCCGCGTCTTCGTCCGCTTGACTCGAAATTCCCGGGACAAAATACTGCAGCATTTAAAAATGAATGTAAGCTAGTGTTTTAAGTGGAATAAGCTAATTTTTATGCCGCCGTACAACTTCAAACTGCTCCCAAGAAATTTCCAGCGGGATTCCCGGGATAAATAATAATATCACACATTTATAAAAAAAAAATGCTATCGATCAGCAAACGTACGTATGTATGTATGTGCTTAAATAATATATATATATATATATATATATATATATATGTCGCAGAACGGCCTCGTTCTCACGACATCTCTTTTAGTTATTGCAGGTTTAGTGGGCGTGCAGTTCCGGCCAGGCATTGGTGCGAGGCAGTCGCAGATGCCCTGTTCTCCTGAATATTGCAGTTTTTGTCGTGCCTTTTCTTTCCAAAAAGGCGATAAATTGCGAGTATAGTTGTGTAGTTATAGTGTAAAGTGATATTTAGTTCGATTCCGGCGCGAATCGCAGTGTTTTGGCTTGGGTAAGTCGTTTTACTCTTTCCACGTGCTTTTCGCGCGCCGTGGCGCATTACGCAATATATAACGTTCATTTTGTACACTAAGTACACCGACGCGAACCGTTGGTCTCGCTCAAGGTGAGGGCATCCAGCAATGGATGCCCAGGATCCTAAGCCGCTACCTGGGCTTTCAGGTGCGCCCTGCAAAAGGGGCCACCTCGAGGCCAAGGATGGCTGGCTAGCAGCCGAGATCGGCGAGACGCGGCGGAAAAAAATCCCGTCTGCTTCGGTCGCCCGGCGTAGCAAATCTGCCGCCGGGCCACGTCCAGGCTGCCAGGCTGCTGCCGTTATCACGGCGGCACCCGCGGCGCCTGTCTTGCTAGGAAGGGCGGCGTCTGTGGTGGACCTCACCGCGGATGCCCCCGACAGTAGGTATAACGTTATGGGGCCCCCGGAAGGTCCCGTGACGCGTAGGCCCCCATCCAGCCGTGCGGCACGCAACAGTGCGGCACGCCTGGCTATAGGTAGGAACACGCTGCTCGGGTCACACTCGGCCGTTTGCCTGGCCGTGAGCGACGCGAGCACCACAGATGCTGGTGCCTTCGTAACACCGTCGTCCTCTGCATGGGCCTCACCTGTGCAGGGGAGCGACGGGCACGAAGATGGATTTCGTACACCGTTATCAGGCAGCATTCCAGAGTCACTGGATAGTGCGCTTGACGGTGTCGTCCACGCATTTAATTATCCCCGCCCTGATTCGCCCGCCTGTGGACAAGTGGTCTACACGGCGGCCGGAACAGCGACGGTGGGGGGCGGTCGCCCCACGACGACGGTGGCCTATAGCGCGCAGGCCTCACCTGCGCCCATGACACTGGCTTGCGACCTATCGGTTCGTAACGTCGGGGACGGCCGTCCCACGACCCCGGTTGTCGCGCGAGCTTCACTCGCGCTATCGACCGAGGTCGTGAATAGGGAATTTGTAGGCGCGGCAGCGGCGACCCCTTCGTCTTCCTTCCCTACTGGGATGGGAGTCGCTGTCGCGACGTCGGTGCCTGCGTGTGCAGCGGTTGCGGCGGCGACGGCGACGGCGGCGGCGTCCACGTCTTCGTCTTCGGCGGCTGCAACTTCGTCCGCGTTCGCGTCCACAGGTTCGTCGTCTTCGGCGGCGGGTCCAGCGACGCGAGCTACGTCGTCGGGGACGTTTGTTCCCCCTGTTTCGTGTGCCCCGGTATTTGTCGCCGGATCGAGGTCACGGTTCTGGGACCGATCTCAGAGCAGTGGCGCCGATTCGACCGCCACGTCGGGTGCCTCCACCCCAGCGCACGCGCGCTCGCCTTTGCGCCCCGCGTGGGGCGCAACCGAATCGACCGCGTCGGCCGCGTCCGTACTCGCGGGTGCGGAGGCCTTCCTCCGCACAGAGGGGGGGGAAAAGGGGCGCAAGGCGCGCAAGGCAACCAACGCCAAATTGGTCGCGGCTAGCCAGTGCGCCGCCCTCGTAGGGGACATCACTGCCCTCGGCCCCGGGGAGCTGCGCCTCGCGGCGAGCGCCCAGGTGGCCGAAATCCTCCAGATCGCCCAGACGTCGGGCAATCTGAAGGGGGGCTACGTGCGTCGGCTGAAGGATGCCGCGAACAGAGTGTCGGACATTGTCGACACTCTGGTCACGCGGAATCCGGAAACCGAGGCGTGGAAGCTCGGCAACGAGAATGCGCGTTTGCGCATGGAAGTAAACTCTTTGCGGGAGGAAAATCTCTCCTACCGCAAAGAGTTTGAAGAGATGCGCAAGGCCCTTAAGGCCTCTGCTCCGGCCGTGAAGCCGGCGCCTGCCGTCGTGGCGGCGCCGCCCCCCGTGCCCATCAAGCGGAAGGCACGGGCGGTCGCGGTGGAGGTGGCGGCGATTCCGGAATCGCCCGCCGCGCCCGTCGCGACTAAAAAATCGCGTCCGACCCCCGCCGCGGTGGCGGGGTCGATACCGGTTCCCGCCGACGGGGCGGAACCGGCCGCGGCGCCCGCCGACGGGGCGGCGCCGCCGTCCGTCCCACTCGGGCGCGGCGGCGTTGAGTACGATGCGTTCGTGCGCGTCGTGCTCGATGCCGTGGCGCCACTCATCAACGCGAGGTTCGCCGCCATCGAGGACAGGCTGAGCCCCGCGCCGACCCTCCGTCCACCACTTGCGGCCGACGGAGGCAAGGCGCCGGCGCCCAGGCCGACTCCTCGCGCGTCCGTCGCGAAGCCCACCGGAGGGCCCAAACCGGCCACGGCTGCCGCTGCAGTCCGCCGGGGTCTGGGGGAAGCGAGTACCCCGGTCCCGATGGAGGTAGTGGCGGCCCCGGCCGCCGGGGTGGCAGACTCCCCACTGCCACCGACCCCCCCCGCGAGGAAAAAGCACAGGGGGGGCGTGAAACGAACGCTCCGAAAGCGGAGAAAGGCGGCCCGCGCCGCCGCCGCTGCCTCGGCGGCCTTCGCTTCGGCGCCCGCCCCAGTTGTTTCGGCCTCTGGGCGGCGACATATGGCCCCCGCGTCCGCGCCATCGGTGGCGCCCGTCCCGCGCGCCCGACGTGCCACCCCGTGTGTGGCACCGTCGCCGGCGCCCGTGGCGCGCGCCCCTCACGTCGCCCCGTACGTCGCGCCGCCGCCGGCGCCCGTGGCCCCCGCCCCCGTCCCCGCCCCCGTTCCCGAGGGGGGGGCGTGGTCCACGGTCGTGGGGCGGAAAAAGGGTAAGGGGGCGAGGGCCAACGGGCCCCCTCCCCCCCCCCCAGGCGCAAGCTGCTGCCCCACCGACGGGGTGGAGGCAGCAACCGCGGAAGCAGGCCGCGAGGCCTGCCGTCGTTCTCCGCGAGCCGAAGTCGGCCGCAGTCATTATCAGACTGCTGCCGGCAGCGGCCGCGAAGGGTGTCGGCTACCGCGAGGTCTTCGCAAAGGCCTCGGAGGTGGTCGACATCACCGCCATGGGCCTCCGCGAGGGGCTGAAGGTGGTGCGGACCGCCAGGGATGCGCGTCTCCTCGAGTTCCAGCCGGGACCCGAGAGCGCGGCCAAGGCGGACCGCGTCGCCGAGGCCCTGCGCGGGGCCCTAGAAGGGATGGCTGAGGTCGTCCGCCCCGTAAAGCGTGGGGAGCTTTACGTCTCAGGGCTGGACGAATCAGTCACGGACGATGGGCTTCGTGACGCGATCGCGCGCGCAGGCAACTGCCGGCGCGACGACGTGCTCACGAAGCACATCGGTGCAGGACCGGGCGGTTTGGGCGCATCCTACGTGCTGTGCCCCGTCGCTGCTGCCAAGACCATCGTCGGGCTGGGCTACCTTCTGGTTGGCTTCACCTCGGCAAAGGTCGAGGCACTGGAAGCCAGACCGATACGTTGCTACAGATGTTTCAACGTCGGTCATGGCACACAGACTTGTCCGGACACGTGCCCGGATCGAACTAACTTGTGCCTCCGCTGCGGTAAAAGCGGACACAAGATGCCGGACTGCACGGCACGGAAACCCCACTGCGCGGCGTGCGCGGCGGGGGGACTGAACGCGGCCCACCACACGTTGGCGAGGTTCTGCCAACCTCCCTACGTGAGGGGCCAATTCGTCCACTCGCGGGCGAGACCACGTACCGGCAAATCGGGAGTACAGACAATGGACACCTCCAATGCCTAGTACACCCGTAACGAAGTTCTTTCAAGCTAACGTAAACCACTCCCCCACCGCTCAGGACTTGTGCCTGTAGGCGATGGCGGAGTGGCAAGCGAATTTAGCCGTAATAAGTGAACCTTATTACGTCCCTCCTTCAGGGAACTGGGTGGGCGATCTCGATGACATGGTAGCGGTGGTGGCCAGAGCCGGGTCCGGCACACCGCTTACATGTCTCGAAAGAGGAAAGGGCTATGCTGTGGCGGAGAGCGGGAGTATCGTCGTCATAGGCGTTTACTTTTCGCGCAACCGCCCCCTGGCGGAGTTCGAGCTTCACTTGGACGCCGTCGGGGCCGCCGTACGCAGACTGTCGCCCAAAACGATCTTCGTGATGGGCGACTTTAATGCAAAGCACCTCTCCTGGGGAAACGTACTCACGGACGCTAGGGGTCGGGCGGTCGAGGATTGCTCAAGCCGGCCTGACCATACTGAACCAGGGGTCGGTCCAGACCTGCGTGCGCGCGCGGGGTGGATCGATCATCGACCTGTCATTCGCCACTCAAGCGGCCGCCCGCAGAGTGACCGGATGGAGGGTGCTGGAGGAGGTGGAATCGCTCTCTGATCATCGGTACATCAGATTTGAGCTCACGACCCCCTCCTCCGGTCCGAGCCCTGTTCACCGTCGCCCCCCTCTCCTCCCGCGTTGGGCCCTTACCAAGCTCGATCCGGAGCAGGCCGAGGAGCGGGCACTCTCGGAAAGCTGGGCCTACCCAGCCGACTTCGCGAATCTGGATACGCAGGCAGAGCACATGCGCAAGACCCTGACGAGGGTTTGCGACGCTGCGATGCCACGCGTCTCCAAGCGGCAGCCTCCGTGCAAGCAATCGGTCCACTGGTGGACCGAGGAGCTGGGCGAGATGCGAAAGGCAGTTCGCATCATCAGTCACAGGCTCAAACGCTGCAGGGCGCGCCGTCCTCCGGACTTCGTCGCGGAAAATGGACTCGTGGGCGAGTTTAGAGAGGCCAGAAAGGCCCTTTCGATTGCAATATTGCGATCGAAAGCCCGTGCCCGGGCCGAGCTCCTCGAGACGCTCGATCGGGACCCTTGGGGGCGCCCGTACCGTGGGGCCCGCAACAAGTTGCGGCCTTGCACATCCACGGTCACGGAAACGCTCGAACCCGAGGTGCTCCGGTCGGTCATCGATGGGCTCTTCCCGGAACCGGGGATCTTCACTCCCCCCAGTATGGGTCCACCCATTCCCGACACCCCCACGGACGAGGAGCCTCACTCCATCTCCGAGGGGGAGCTAGACGTCGCCCTGGACCGGCTCCGGGGCAGGAAGACGGCACCGGGACCCGACGGGGTTCCAGGTCGACTCCTCTTCCTGGCTGCAAAACACCTACGCAGCCAGCTGCGGGACCTCTTCGAAGCCTGTATTCGCGCAGGTAGGCTCCCGTCGCAATGGAAAGAGGGGCGTTTGTGCCTAATTCCCAAGGGAGGTCGGCCTCCCAACGATCCGTCCGCCTACAGGCCCATAGTGCTGCTGAACGAGGTCGCCAAGGTCTTCGAGAAGATCTTGGCGGAGCGGCTTGTGAAGCATCTAGACACTGTGGAGCCGGGGCTATCAGATACGCAGTTCGGGTTTCGGCGGAGGCGCTCCACGATGGACGCCTTCGAGACGCTGCGAACGTTGACGGACGAAGCCGTCCAAGCGAAGGACGTCGTTCTTGCAGTGTCGCTAGACATAGCGAACGCCTTTAACAGCCTCCCTCATGAGACGATCAGGGAGGGGCTCCGCGCACACGGAGTCCCCCCGTACCTCACGAGGCTGTTGGGCGAGTACCTGCGAGATCGACACATCCTTTGGGAGGGCGGTGAGTCCGCCAACCACGTGCTAGGTCGGCGACGTGTCGCGTGCGGCGTTCCACAGGGATCGGTCCTCGGGCCTATCCTTTGGAACGTAGGCTATGACTGGATCCTTCGGGTGACGGTCCGGCCCGGAGTAGGGCTGATCTGCTTTGCGGACGACACCCTACTCACGGCACGCGCCGCGTCTTTTGCGGAATCCGTGGACGTCGCCAACGACGGGCTGGCGATCGTCGTAGATCGAATAGCTAGGCTGGGCTTGAAGGTCTCCCCCGCGAAAACGGAGGCCGTCATGTTCCATAGGAAATTCCGGAATCCTCCCCCGGACTTGTCCGTTACAGTTCAGGGGGTGGCGATTAGAGTAGGGCCCACGATGAAATATCTTGGGCTAGTCCTAGACGGGAAATGGCTGTTCAAAGCGCACTTTGAGCAGCTAGTTCCCAAACTTCTGAATTCCGCGGGCGCACTCTCCAGGCTTCTTCCTAACGTGGGGGGGCCGGGGGGTGCGACGCGGAAGCTTTATTCCGGCATCCTGAGGAGTATGGCACTCTACGGTGCGCCCGTCTGGTCCGATGCGCTTCACCGCCACAACCGAACCCTGCTGCACCGCGCGCAGCGGGTTCTGGCCGTGAGGACCATACGGGGGTACCGCACAGTGTCGTGGTCGGCGGCGACTCTCTTGGCAGGCGAGCTGCCCTGGCCTCTCCAGGCAGACGTCCTGTCCAGAGTTCGTCGCGCCCAGCAGGATGCCCTAGCTAGAGGACTGACCTTCTGTCAAGTCGAATTAGAGACGGTCAGGAAGCGGGAAACCGCCTCCTGCCTCGTCGCCTGGTCTCGTGACCTCGAACACCCTGTGGCCGGCGGCTATACGGTGGATGCAATCAGGCCGCAGCTGGAGAGATGGGTGACCCGCACCAGCGGAACCCTGACCTTCAGGACGACTCAGATACTGACCGGACACGGTTGTTTCGACCAGTATCTGTTTCGCATTGTGGGCTGCTTGCCTTCCCCGGACTGCCGCCAATGCGGCGCACCCGATACGGCGTTACACACGCTTGTTGAGTGCGCTGCATGGACGCCTCAGCGTTTCGAGCTCGAGACACACGTAGGAGCCGTCCGATCGCTTGGCGACTTGGTAACGGCCATGTTGCACAGCGACGACCGCTGGGAGTCTGCGGTCTCTTTCTGTGAGGCGGTTATGTCTCTAAAAGAGGCCGCAGAAAGGGATAGGGAGCGAAGTCCTGCAGCGCGTGCTAATGTCTCCACCCGAGGTCGCCGGCCTTCAGCTAGCACCCGGAGAGGCAGGTACGCGCATTACTTCCCTCCCTGAGTTAGGTTCTGGTACGAGGGGCCCCTTGCTACTAGGCAACGCAAGGGATTCAGCCCCCGTTTCGAAGTGGGGTGTGTTCTCCCAGGGCACACTCCAGGCACTTTATTGCGCTGGATCGACTGTTGCGTAACTATGTTCTATATCTCAGTCTTTCCTTCACAACAAAGCGCAGGGTCGACGGGAGGAGAGGTTTTTTAGTGGGTATTGAGGTTGCTCGCCCGTGCGGCATCGCTCTGAGTCTTCCACACTCCTCAGTGTCAAGCCATCGCGGACGAAGCGCAAAAAAGCATACTATTGCTAGCGTTATCGCCCCCGATGGATGCGCGCCGTTTCCTAGTGACGGCCCTGAGAGTGCGTAAATCGGTCAGCATTTTTCCTCGCCACAAACAAAAAAAAAAAAAAAAGGTTTAGTGGGCGTCACAATACACAATACACACAATAGCCACGGTTTATACACTTTTAATTTAGATTTGATCAACATTATGACATAGTTTAGACCGAGCAGCGGGTTCAGGGCACCCGGTCATACTTTCAACTACAATACTTTCTTTAAAATACTCCATGGTCCAACTCGACCTGTAGCCACCAACCGAATGTGTCACAAAAACTCCTCAGTCTACCCAAGTAGATATTACTCAAAGTATAGAGGGCGCTGACCCCGCTCCGCCATATGCTCTGCTCTGATTGGTCGTTTATTAAATTACAATATTCGTAACTTTTATTAGGTTAGAACGATCTTTAAGTTATAGAAACATTCAACAAATCAAATTAAATTACATTAAGAATTTTAGAAGTAATTAAAATGTAAACAAATGATATTGTGCGTTATACATCCAGTCAACGATACGTCCAATTAAAGCTTCCCTCCGACATATATATATATATATATATATATATATATATATATATATATATATATGTGAGTGTCGGAGAAGGCCTCATTCTCGTGATATGTTCTTTATAGATTGCAGCTTTAGTGGGCGTCATCAGGATAAAATGCGAGCATAAAACACAATGGTCACGGTTTATACACTTTTAATTAAGATTTGAACAGCATTTTGACATAGTTTAGACCGAGCAGCGGGTTCAGGGCACCGCTCATACTTCCAACTTTAAAATTCTCAACGGTCCAACTCGACCTGTTGTACATATATATATATATATATATATATATATATATATATATATATATATATATATATATATATATATATATATATATACATACATTATTTAAGATTCTACCTTCATGCTTTGCAATGATGTAATGTTTGCCGTGACATTACCTTATGGGCTCAGCGGAAGATCAGCGCTGGTTTTAAAAGACCAGCATTATGCTGGGTCTGATGCCCCTTTCAGGACAATATTACGTTGTTAGTTTTAATTTTTTTCACAATTATACCTACACTACACCAATGTAATTTGGCCTGAATAAAATGTTTTTTTCTTTCTTCTTCTTTCAAATCCGCACCGTAATGTGCTGATTACGGTGCGTAGTTTTTTCGCGCGCAAGCGACTCTCTTGCAGTTTGTCTGCTATGTCACGTACATGTACATGAAGACCGCGGATGCAGGGGGTTCCTGACGCAATCTTTTCGCGTGACATCCATCGCAACATATTCATCTCCGTGATACTCAGTTCTTGCTCACTGCACTTCAAGACACCAAGATTGTACTTTTCGGGAAACACGGTCTCTAATAGCGCATTTCACAGCTCTGTCATACGCAGTAGGAGCGTGGAGGCGAAACATTTTGTTCGCACTGCTGGTGTTTCCCCTGTGAATGATGGCGTAGACCAGAGCTGCTAGTCGTCCGAAAATGGAACGCTGTGGGGGGAATCAGGTAAAACAGTTCAACTGCGGACTCACTGAAATGAATAATAGAACACCGATAGACTAGCAACCCGGCGTTGGTGCTCTCGGCGTTGGCTTTGATATCTGGTATTGACAAGCTAGTCGCTACTTATCAACCTCTTGGCTCTTCTCTCAACCTATTTATTACCTTTGTGGATAATGATTTCCTGGTAAAATACAGATGTTTTGTGATCACAATTGTTCCGATATAATAACCTAAACTTCAAGACAACCATGAACTCAAAGAGCGACCTTTGATAACCTTTCCGAAATCATAAGAGATAACGATAAATATTTAATAAAAATATATATTAATAAATCTGGAGATTAATGAAACAGACTATAAATAAGGGTGGAAATGTTATAGATAGAAAATTGGTCTTAAACCACTTTCATTTGTTGGAAACTTTCCCTAAAGACTGGCAGCCCTACCGCGCTGTGCTGGCGATATACCTTAGACCAGGCACCCAATTCTGCTATTTCAATGTCTTGGCATTGCGAAGATAGTGTCATAATTCGTATTCTACTAAATCTACAATATCTTCTTAATATCATTGCGGGGGGATATTAGAAAAAAAAATTACCATTAGCATAAATGCCGTTAGCTGAAATAATTATTCAAAAGCTACCAAAATTCTCAACATATATTTCGCGAGCTATCACTTACTATTTAAAAAAACAGAGTGGCTTGCCACCGGCACGACATTCGAATTAACAGAATACCGAAATCAGGCGGCAAACCTACGATTGAGATTGAGTGTCCGGCGATTTTGCCAGATAGTAATGGCACAATTGGGCCCCAGGGGTTGTGGCTATCGAGACAGGCAAATGCCCTACCATCTTACTGTAGGTTCTTTTGTCGTCTCTTATGGTAAACTATCCAGCCGCAGGAATTACTATGCTTTCTTCATTCCAGCACGGATAAAAAATTATCTAAAACATTCTAATATATTAAAATCTTGTGTCGCGGTGTTGGTTACCATACTCCTCCGAAACGGCTGAACCGATTTGTATCAAATTTTGTGTGCATATCGAGTGGGTCTGAGAATCGGCCAACATCTATTTTACATATCCCTAAATGATGAGGGGACACACCCTTAATTTTTTTTTTTTTACAAAATTTCTTATTATTATTTTATTGTAATTTAGCATTGAAAAATACATACAGCCCTAAATTTTCATCCTTCTACCACCAACCCCTATTTTTTAATACCGATATAGGTACTTTAATAATTTTCTACTCTGTTCAAGTTGATTCGAGTTTAGATTGACATTTGGTCCGGGTAGATGGCGCTGTAATCGGGTTGCAGACTTTTATTTTTTTAAAGCAAGACAACGTCTGCGCGTACAGCCAGTGAATTATATAAAATGTCTGTTAAAAGACTAAAAGAATTTCAATCAAAATTTAAGTCGGCTTACATCCCGAGTCAGATACATAATAATATACGCGCCACTTTATTTACTGAAATTCTTCAGGCTTTCCTTAAAATAATCAAGCAAGTAGACGTGGAAAATTAGTTAACACAACCAATTACAACAACGCAGATAAATTCATACAATTTTTCACATAAATGCAATCAACTTGCACAAATGAAATAAAAACTAGTTAGAAAAATATTTTATTAAAATTTTGGGCAAACTTTTTGAAATAATATTACACAGTTTTTATTGATGGACGTTGGTATAAATATTTGTGTAGTTCCGCAACCAATTTTCCACTATAACCAAATAAAAATTTATTACTAGTCCGAATTGATTGGAATTTCGCACATGCGAGATTTAAATATATATACTTGAAATCCACGTATATAGTGACTCATCACGATATCTCAGGAACTGTGATACCTCATCATCATAATCCGAGCGTTAAATCCCGGTGCGTTCATAGATCACTTCGACGCCCAGGGTCTGTTTTTCTACTTTTTCTTCTCCAACTCGCGCGATCTCCGGCATCCCTTGTATTGAGACCGTTGGTACGCGTGTCATCTCTCACAACGTTAAGCTAGCATTTCTTAGGCCTGCCCCTTCGACCGGGACCTGGCGGAGGCGGCATGGCTAGACATTTGTTCCCCACGTAACTAGCTGGTTTCTGTAAAACGTGGCCGTACCAGCGTAAGCAACTCTCCTCCAATTTGTCTGCTATGTCATGGACGTGAAGGCTGCCGTGGATGCGGGAGTTCCTGACGCGATCCTTTCGCGTGATTCCACACATCCACCGAAGCATATTCATTTGGCATGACCCTTCCTTTCGCCAAGTAAGAACCTCCAGCTCCATTAATTCTTCAAAAGTCATTCTGTAACATAATTTTGTATAAAACTTAAAAAAAAGAACTTGAAGTATAAATAAAATAAGAAATATAAAGTAAAACAATTTTTAGCTAGACGTGTTGCTGGGGAGTTTATTGCCGCTTCTTCTCCTTAACAGCAATAACACGTTGCGAAGCGGTGTACATAGACTAGGAAGTAAAATTAAATTTTAGCCTATATGTATGACCTTCAAAAAGTGTTCTCCAGTGGAACTTATTTTGAATAAAAACTTTTGAATTTGAATTTGAACCGGAATTTACGGCACGCGAAGCGGGCGGGTATCAGCTAGTTATTAATACATTTATTCATCTGTTTTTCTTTTTTTAACCGACTTCGAAAAAAGGAGGAGGTTCTCAATTCGTCGGGAACTTATTTTTTTTTGTTGCTTTTTTTTAATGTATGTTCGCCGATTACTCCGTGATTTATGATCCGATTTACGTGATTCTTTTTTTGTTCAACGCGGAATAGCTTCCAATTGGTCCTCTAAAAATTTTACATAGTTTGGTCCAGTAGTTTTCATTTTATGAACATTTTTCATGGAAATAATTTTCACTTCGTTCCATATGTACACCGATTACTCCGTGATTTATGATCCGATTTACGTGATTCTTGTTTTGTTCGACGCGGAATAGCTGCCATGTGGTCCCCTAAAAATTTGACATAGTTTGGCCCAGTAGTTTTCATTTTTTTGTTCACAGTTCTTGGAACCTATATTTTTTAAGAAGCGCGGCACCATTCGTCTGTCCTCCCATACATAGCTAGACACTAAAAAGTAACAAATAAAAAATAAAACTTCGTTTAAAAAAACCGACTTCAAAAACTAAAAAACTAAAATGTATAAAATAACTTATTTCTAAAGCTTATTAATATATATTATCTAAAACATCTTGAAGTCGGTGCAAAGTAAAACATAAAAATTACTATATTTTGCAAATTACTAAGCACCGACTTTAAGATGTTTTAGATAATATATATTAATAATAATAGCTTTAGAAATAAGTTATTTTATACATTTTAGTTTTTTAGTTTTTGAAGTCGGTTTTTTTAAACGACGTTTTATTTTTTTACTTATAAACAGATCTATAACATTTATTACAGTATACATAATGTAATAGTCTAGACTACTTATTAACTTAAAAAATACAATTTAAAAAACACTCGCTCTTGCTTGTAGTGGTGGATGCTGGCAGTAGGTGGTGGAGTGCTGGTGCTTTCTTGTAGTAGACTGAAGAAAATACACCCTGTTGCTTACAGGGATTTATTCTCGTACTAGTTGAGGTTGGATGCGGCTCACTGGGTTCAACTTAGTTGATAGCAAGTCGATCACAAAGTATTTGTGAGCGTTGTTAGTTATATCATAATATTAAAGTAGCCTAAAATAGGCCACAGCGTCAGCAAAACGCTAAACGTCGAACACTATAAGATTCGTAAAAAATAACTGTCTATAAAATGATATGAAAATCAATAAAGAAGTAGTCATACCAAACAATTTTTAAGGTGCCTCCATTAACAAAGTATTAAAAGAATGAAGAGATAATCATGATAAGAAGATTAAATTAAATACGCAGCAAATGTACATTATGCTCCGTTATAAATGGTGGGCAATCATAAGTTGCCGACTTGCACGTAAATGTACAAAGTTATTATAAAAAGTTACATAAAAACAATTTTGTCACTTAATGATATACAGATAGAGTTGACATTTGTTTGAAAATAGTTACAACGACAGTAAAATTAACATTGTGACACTCATTATTTTCCTGTGAAAGAAAAAATGACAAATCCCGTGGCGTTTTCACAGATGTGTACGGATACAGTGTAAAATGATACAGTAAGTCTACGAGTTTGTTCCTAATGAATTTTATTTTTTATTATTATTCTCCAATGTGATTACATTAATATACATTAGAAACACATTTGACTGTGGCACAGAAACCTCGTGGGTTCTTTCGTGCCGCAGAGAGTCGTTTATACAATATTATATCAAAAATAGGAGTAGAGGCGAGTAATTGTTATCATCATTCTAGTTTATGGTTTTCTTTCCAGATCCGCACATTTCCGCTTTGGGAGTCAATATAGAATCTTTTCAGATTATGTTTGATCGATTTATGGTTTTGTACTTTGATTGCAGTTCCCCTGGGAGATGGTTAACAATAATTGGTATCATGTAATTCTTCACGCCTTGTCCCATACGCGTTCCCAATTGAATCTACATGATGAATAATATAAAAAGAAAATAAAAGTTTTGAATAAGTTAATGTAAACGCGCCAGAGGAAATCGTGCCTAGAAGGCTAGCTGCATTGTAATGCTGTATGGCAATGCAGCTAGCTGGCTTATTCGTTGCGTGAAATACGAACCGGCCTTCTGATCACAGGTGGCACAAAAGAATTTCCCATCAAATAAACCTTTTTTCAATGAACCCCACAAAGGATTATTAAAAGGACATTATTAAAATTATTTATTGAGTTAAAATTAAAGCCGGACCGAAAAATATAGCGAGTACAAAATAAAAGATTTTCATTTGTATATGTTTGATTGTTCCTCTTAAAAGATTACTTTGTTTTAATGATGGTTTATTTCTCAACCTGCGATATATTGTCTAGATATTGCTTACGTATTGGAGCTGTCATAGAAAAGAAAAGTCTATAAATATTTATCACAGTTATATTGCTGAGCAGTTTCTTTAAATTTAAGAAACGATTATAAGAGGCCCCTTACCTTTAAGTTTGACCAGAATTTGGGGTTACAAAATAATTGGTTTCTTATTTCGTTTTAACCTTATTTAGCTTTTAGGAAACAGAAATTCAGATAAAAATTCAATTCAGTTACTATTTTCACATAATTAAATACCACATCATGAATTTTGAAATTAGTTTTTCAGGAATCTTTTGTTTGCGTTTTGTGTAAGCATTGCTGCAGAACTACTGATAGTGTCACACATACTGTGATGCAAACATGCCTAACGTAATTTTTTTCCTAATAATTGTTATGTTAATATCATAATGAATTATTCATGGCATCGCCAATTTTGTTTTTAATGGCACACATTTGGGAATACTTTGGGGAACGGCACGCAATTGAGGATAAGTAACGCGTGGTTTTGTTTCCTGCTTTTATCACTTTTTTTTTTAATTTGCTTTCTCATGTAGCCTGTTTCTCATGTATAGAACCATACTCATGGACTTAATAATAATTAATTTCAAGTATGAATGAATGTTATTATTACAAGTTACAGGACTCGAATTAAAATGCCGTTGGAATTACTATAGAATTTATTAGAACTATACAAACACGTATAACACGGGTACAAATATAACTGGAAACAACCAGAACAAACGCAATTTACGATTCAATAACACGCGCAAATTCCGTCACTAAATGTACACACGTCTTGCCTCGCTCGTGTTATCGCTTTGACTGCCCCACCCCTCCGTTCGGGCATTGTTTTATACTATACTATATAACATGTCTCGACACAATACTCGACCACATAACAATAATTTCTAAGAATCACACCTGGCTTCTGCCTACCATAAAGGATTATACACAATAGGCTGTTTTTTCTTATTACAAATTTTAAACACAAAGTAAACAAAAAAAGTCAAAATGCCGAAAAGGAAAACTGCAGGTGTGCATTCACTTTTGTAGGCATGTAACATTATTATTTAATTTATAAGGGAAATTGTAATAATGTTCGCAACTCATAGTGACTTATTTACCTATCTAATAATTTAATTTAATTTAATAATTTAATTTAGAGTGCTGTTAGGGACTTATACTGGTTTAAGAACCCAATACACAGGTAGTGATGCATTACCCTAAAAACGGACAAGCCCCTTTAGTTATAGTAAATACGAAATAATAAATACAAAATTTTCTATAACTAAATTTGTAATTTTATATATATTTTATAACAAAATTATATCAAATAGCGGAGCTGCCATTTTGAATTCCTTTATTTTCTGTGGGCCTTCTTTCGTGGCGTGGACTTTACTATTCAACCTCAAAATATGGAGTTTTTGGCGGGAACTGAAAGGAGACGTTGTGCTGTGCAGTTTTATTTTCTAAAAATGTGTAAAATGACTCTAAAATGAACAATAGTTGTAGGATATTGATAGTTTTTGAGTAGTAATTATGTGTTTTGTGAAAAATGTGAACTACTTATATCAAATGTGGCCTTTCGAGTTTTCACAAGAACTCCCCTGAATGGTGTCAGTTGTAACCTACAATACAATTGCGCTAATATACGGAGATTTATACATTAGAATTGGTTGTATGGACAAAATATTGAAAAAGGTGCGATTTTCAAATCAACCAATGACATTTGTGTATTTCGTCGTTAATAACATCAAAGCTTCATAATCCGTTCCACTAGACTTTATGATTGTAACGCCTGCAAGCAAGTGGAACGGCAAAAATGGCGGTCGTGAACGTGGTCGTTGAGTCTCTTGTGGAACGTAGCTAGTAGTTGACAACGCCGCAGATTTTAATCGATTCGATTGAAATCCAACTAGCACTCGCGAATTTTGATTATCGTTCACTGCCATTCACGTGAATTGGTTTTCAGTTTTCGCATATTTGCGGTTTATGTCAACCTGTTCTCTTGCAATTTTTAACATTTCTGTTCTGGAAAAGTTGGCATTCGCAATTGGTTGTACGCTGTACTTATGTGCGCATAGGTTTCCAAATGAGTGTCCATATGAGAGTTCAGTGAATATGAGACTAGAGACACCGCTCAATTACCACTTATAATCACTCTTTCAGTGTTCAAGCTGTCCAATTATGGAACATGCTTCCACTGGAAGTAAGGCAAGCCCAATCCCTATCCGCCTTTAATAGGCTTGTCAAGGATTACTATCTCAAAGTATAATTTATGTTGTTATTATAATACGTATCTTTATGCTATATTTTATTGAATTATTATATAATATGTACTGCTTTTAATATATGTAATATGTATGTATGTATGTATATATATATATATATATATATATATATGTGTGTGTATACTTATATATATGTATGTATATGTATACTTATATATATAATATTACTATGCTTTATGTATTTAATCATGTGTATATAAATCCATATGTGTAATAATAATAATAATATATAGAATATGTAACACTTTTAAAATATTGTGCAGCAAACCCTACCCTAGCTTTGTGCCATATTTCTCTCTCCATCCCAAGGTTGTCTGGAAGAGATCGCTGTCAGCGATAAGACCGCCATTTGTACCTAATTCTAAGCTGTTCTTGTATATTATTTCATAATTTTTTTGTACAATAAAGTATATTCTATTCTATTCTATTCTATTCCATATGAGATTCCGGAGATCCATTTCACCAACATTGCACTTTGTATCAGGTGGAGCCTAAGACGAAACACGCTTGCCGAAAAGATACCTGTTCACGAGACTCTTGAAGACACCTAAATTGCATGTTTCAGGAAAAACTGACGACGGTAAGGAGTTGCACTTCTCAATGGTACGTATAATAAAAGTAGAAACAAAACGCTTAATCCGCTTGGTTGGCATTTCCACCATACATTGTTGGAGGAAACTCATACGTCTGCTTGTTTGGCGGTAAAAAAGGAAGGGTGAAATTAATTCGAGCAATTCTAAAGCACACTCATCGAACTGTATCCTAAAGAATATCGACAAATTAGCGACTCTGTGTCGATGATCTAGGTTCGGAAGCCTCGAAGCAGCGTGACCAGATTTAGTAGATTTCTACTTTTTTGGTAGATTTTGCGGTACTGGCAACAGAATTTAGTATGTAAAAATTATTTGGTACATTTTAGTAGAATTCACGCTTTTCAATTATTCTAGTGCTTTTTTGGTATATCTAGGGATGCAACATCACTCATAAAAAACATCGATGTTAGGATATCTATGTTTTCAAAAGTGAAACATCGATGTTAAAGATATCGATGTTTATGAACGATGTTTTTTTATCGCCATTTACATAAACTTTTGACGCTTGTTCCTGCGATGTAAATGAAACATCGTTTTTTTAACATCAATGTATGGCCCAAACCACTTTAGCAAACCTTTCTTAATTCTTGCTTTCACTATCATCATCTGTTACACCACTACCACACACACACTTCTCAGGTATGCAAGTTACTTACGTTAATATGTGGAATGTAATGTAATTTTTAATTATATTTTTATCTAAATAATTAAAGAAACCAAAGTTAAAAATAAATAAATTGTAAAATTAATTTAAAATACCATTGGTTTCTTTATTTGATGGTGGTTTCTTTGTTATTTTTATTATTTTATCGTTTAATCAAGAAAAAAAACATGTTTTACGTTGTAACACGACAGCAAAAAAATATAGTAGATTTTTAGTATTTTCTTGTTCTTTTTTGGTAGAATTCAGTAGTTTTTAACCTCCACAAGCAGTAGATTCGTCAAATAAAATCTGGTCACACTGCCTCGAAGTGTCTCGAGCTAGCATTTCATCGCGCCATCTCAAAAGCGAGAGCAGTAATTCATCATTAATTCATGCAAGACCGATCTTCACCGATCTTGTACTTGATATGATTTGTTTTTTTATGAAATTGGCATACTTAATAGGTTAATTAGTGCTTTAGGGCACTGAAAATCAGCGCTGTGTCGGACTACGTTTCCGCACAACAAAATGCCGAGTGTCAAACTCATTTTCAAATTGCGGCATATAACAATTTTTGTATCTGTACAATTTTATATATATTTTGTTGTCGCACTACGTCGTAGTAGGTACTGTTTTGTGTTGTGTGTCGCTATTGCAAATAAATATTTATTATTCTTTCTTTTTAGAACCAAAATAATGAAGATTATTGTATGTTCCCAAACAAATTAAGTAGTTAAGTAAAATATACAAGTTTATATTTCACTAAACAGGCACTTTTTCTCGGTTTTAAACTTAAATAAATTCAAATATTACAATAGTGTGAATTTCGTTCAAAAACTACCTAATTTATTACCAAAGCGATATCTTTAAAAGTTGTATCGGTCGAATTGTAAGAATGAAGATTATTATATGTTCCCAAACAAATTAAGTAGGTAAGTAAAAGTACAAGTTTATATTTGCTGCTCGGAATGGCGCCAATGTGTATGCGAAATGACCATCATTCATCGTATCAATAAGAAGATTTAAACTAATTCCTTTAGTTTGCTGGAAAATATAAGTTTGTTACATCTTTGCATCACCCGTTCATGTCGCGTTTATAAACTGATCAATTTGCAATAGCACATATTAAATATATTCAACGTACTATTTGTATTAAGAGATATTCATCGCACATGTCATCTCTATTTGACAGCGTAATAGAAAACTATATCTGATTCTTTTTAACAACATTAAACTTGTTGCATAGAAAGAGATGGACTATAGTTACTATATCCCTTTCAGATAATACTTGTTTTGATATAAAAGAATGAGAACAATATATTAATAGAAATTCTGATTTCTTATTCGGTTTCACAATAATATTATTCTCACTCAACGTTATCAATTTCTCACATAACAATTATAACATTCTCAGTTTTTAAATTTTAACATATTATGTGGTGCGTATTGTGTTAAATTAGGTGGCAATTGTGCAATTTAATAAATAATAATATATAGCATACTTCATTTGATACTGAGAGGTTAGTATATTAGTCAACTTCTATAGTTATCAATTACTTGTTAGGAACCGTGACTAATCAGACAATCCGCAAAGTATTATCAGTTATTATGTGATTTCTATATTAAATATAGCCATTATTACTGTTTCCAGTGAGTAACAGACGAACAGGCATCTGCGCAGTGCGCATAATAAACAGCTTGTTATTGCGTAGCCTTTTGTAGCTAATTTGCATAGGACATAAAGTTTGAGATTTGGCGCAGCTGGATTTTGATATTTTACTTTAGAATTCCGATATTCTACCACACTCAGAATCCAGTAATGATTCATTAACTTTAACTGATTTTAAATATCGACAGAATGGAATATCAAGGTTTGTCGAACTCTCAGGAAGCTAGTAAGTTATTATTACAAGCTTTTATTTAACTTGCAATAGATATATCTACGTATGTAAGGGTTCGGGTGGAATCTTGCATGTTAAATTTGACCAACTTCCCGGTTTCTGATTGAGCTGAAATTTTGCACGCATATGTATATCGCGTCACAATGTAATAATATGGAGCTGATCTGATGATGAAGTCGGAAGGTGGCCATAGTAACTCCTGTACTAAACAACATAGACGCGTCGTTTTTGGGCTCGTTTTACTTGTCTTCTGCTGCTACATGATATCCAGGACCTCAAAAGATTGTATTTAAAATCCTTTTTTAAAAAACAAGTTATTTTTAGGTCGGCTTGTCGTGCCGGTTTTCTTACTTCACCATAGTAAATAACGTATAGCGGTCCAATTCTGACATTACTATCTCGTCCAAATCACAGGACACAGTCATTTCAATCGTAGGTTTCGGATTTATTCAGTGAATTGTAATGGCGTGATCGTCGTACAGTCACTGCCTTTATAAATATTTATAAGCGAAAACTCGCGAAATAAATGTTTAAAATTCCGCCGCGACGATATCAAGGAGATATTGTTGATTTAGTGGAATACGAACTTTTGACATTATCGCAATGAAATTGTATTGTGAATATCTTCGCAACGCCAAGATATAGAAATAGCAGAATTGGGACCCAGTTTGTGTATAAAATTTGCCATGCTAGGAATCGAACCCGAAGCCTACGCGTTCCAGTGTGATAGGCCTTTTATTCGTGCAGAAACAGAGAAAGAATACAATTTCCTGCGGCCGGGCGGCCTGCCATAAGAGGCGACAAAATAACCCACAGCCAGGTGGTACGGTATTTGCCAGACCGGATGGCTACCACCCCTGGTCTAAAGTATGTCGCCATAACAACTTTGAGTTGTGTTCCGGCATTAGTGACCAGGTTCCAGTTTTCCTTAAGAGACGAGCGAGAGAGAGAGAGAGAGAGAGAGAGAGAGAGAGAGAGAGAGCAGCAGTGCATTTTTAGCACCTTTGGTGTTGCAAATGTCCATAGGCAATGGTAACCGCTTTCCATCAAGTGGGCCGTCTGCCTGTCTGCTGAAAAAAAGAAGACTTGCAAAGGCTTAGCCCACTCAACTACATAAGTCTTCTTTAAATAGTAAATACATTTTATTTTTCGAGCTTTTATGCAAGACACTGACAAAAATTCAAACGTGTGCATTTTGTAGCTATCGCGGAATGAAATTGTGCGTCCCCTTAAAGTCGACTTTTGTTCGCTTTTGTCGAGTGAAAGAAACAATATTACCGACATTTTAATAAATGTTACGTCTATAAAATATGGAAACGTGAAAAAGGAAAATTGACAATGACAGACGCTGAGATTAACAATATGAAACAAAGACGATATAATCACATACATCAACATGAATATTAAAACCAATAAAAAGGTTTACATGTCTAAACAACCTTCTTAGACAAGAAAAATCAAACAACTTTTGAGCTAATTAATTTTAAACTTAATTTTCAAATAGTTAAACATATTTTTTGTGGAACAGTCTGTTCTGTGACTTACTTTGAAAAGATCACATGTGCCCGCAGTACGTTGAATGAATCAATTTGAAAATAACCGAACATTTTCATATCACGCCTGCACGTAGATATAGGCTTTTAATTAAACTTTAGTTGTTGTTTTAAGTTTTACTCTCTTGTTTTTACGCAGAAAAACAAATGGCGAACAGCGACTTCCATTTAGTGGTTAAGAAAAAAAATGTCGATACAACACTAGCGGAGGTAAGGATTCTACTTAGACTTAATTATCTATAGTATAATCTATGTATAACATTATAAAGAGGTAAATTTTGTGACTTTGTTAGTTTGTAAGAACTAGTTAGTCTCTTAACCTATTGAACCGAATTTGAAATTTCTTTCACCAGTGGAAAGCTACGTTATTCCTGAGTTATATTTTTTAATGACGCCCATTGAAGTGGGCACGGAAATGCCTTTCAAATATGTAACAGCAATAACGTTCCATGCGAGAATTGCACAAACCTTGTTAGGAGGCACTGTTAGTAATTTCCGCATTTCTGAATTAAATAAAATTCCAGTTGATGCTATTCGATATTTATTTATGTTTGTATTTTTAGGACTATTTGAATTCAAATTCGAGGGAGTTTTACCCAATAGGCTGCAAAGACTATGACGGCGAAGGTTTTGACTCTTGTAAAAATAAAATCCACTTTAGTAATAAAGGATTGCTAAAAAGAAATTGGGATAGAAAAGACGGTATTCAGCAAAACTCGTTTTTAAAGCTGGCAAAGGAGTTAAGAAATAAGATTGAGCTAATAAGCCAATTAGATTATATGATACGAAAACACCCCATAGAAGAGACTAAGATATGCTCGAGTTTAGTTGAGCAACAGTTGCTACTGTGGAATCAGTTTAAACCTGATTTTGAAGAAGAATACAATGATGATGGTAAGTTACTATAACTAGAAAATATACGTCAAAGGTCCAATAGTTCAAGCTAGCGGACGCACATATGACTGAATGATTAAAACAATGAATGCATGAATGAATGAAAACATTTTATTGTTCATCAAAAATTAAAACATTTTTCTTAAAACTTAAAAACTACAGTATAGTCGTGATATGAAAATGTTTGCCAGTTTTCAAATTGATTCATTTAACGTTCCGCGAGCACATGTTATGCTTTCGAACTAATTCACAGAACAGACTGTTATATTTAAGTGTTTGACAATAAAGTTTAAAATTACTAAGATCAAAGTTGTTTAATTTTTTATCTTGTCTAAGAAGATTGTTAGAGATCTAAAACCTTTTTATTGATTCTAATGTTTATGATAAGCGTAATAACTAAATCCTCTTTGTTTCTGATGATTAAAACTATTTTTAATCTCAAAGTCTGTCATTGTCAACATAGAAACTTTCTTTTTTCACGTTTCTATATCGTACTAACGTAACATTTAAAAATGTTTGCAATACTGTTTCTTGTACTCGAGCAAGCAAAAGTCGACTTTAAGGTGACGAACATTTTCATTCCGCGACTGTACAAAAAATAATAATTTCTAAACATTGTTTCATAAAACTAAAAACCAAAAAATATTTTCTGCATCATCTTAAAGTCGGTGCATTTTGCAATTTTGTTATTGTTTTTTATGTTTTATTTGGCAGCAACTTCGAAATGATGTAGAAAATATTTGATAATTTTCTTTTTACTTTGAAGTCGGTTTTGTTTTAGTTGATAAATCAATTTTTTTGTTGCTTGATTAGCTTTAGAAATAATATTTTAAGCACCTGTACAGATTGTACTACTGGCAAGCTTATACATGTGTGTCTTTCGAAGAGTGTAGACGCTTGGCGCTCTTCAGCAAGGGTTGCTCTCGGTTTCTCTAAGATCCACTCATAATACATAGAATAATGAAAATTTGAAAATCGGTCCACAATTGGCGAACATAAAGCGAAACATATTTACAAAAAATAAATAACATACAGTCGAATTGAGAACCTTGTGGAAGCCGGTTAAGGTCCAATTTTTCAATCACCAGGTAAAAGTTATTCTACAGAATAAAACACAACTTGGGAAAACTAAAAAGGACAATCGCATGAATAAAACAGTTAAATAGTTTCACTTGTCAGGTACATAATTTATTTGAGTGATAACATTTATCTGATGCTTGAAAAATCGGCCCTAAATGGATAAAAATTAATTGCAGCATATGTACCCGTACATTTCATGACCGATAAATCATCTATTCTATCCTTCGGCTTGCTGGCAAGGGCTTTGCACCATCATGTTCTCCTAATAGCTGCCACAAAAGACGTAGCGGTATTAGTTCATCTATTTACTGAAATATGTCACAGTGTGGGGTAAGTATAATTAGTCTCTTTCTTGTCTTCCAGCCTTTCAGTCCTGTCTTTTCCTTCTTTTCTATTTTAGTCTCAAAATAAAACTATAGCTAATTCTGGCTTACATCGTCTTTATTTTGATATGATATTTTTGGACCTACTTATTTAGAAGTTTTTTTTATGTTTGCGTATAGGCAAACTGGAAGGCGGGTCCACTTGATGGCAAGTGGCTACCGTCGCCCATGGACATCTGCAACACTAAGGGAGCCGATGCGTTGCCTACCTCGTTTAGAATAAAAACCTTTTTATTGGTTTCAATATTTATGATAAGCGTAATGATTAAATCCTCTTTAACTATTGCTAATCTCAGTGTCTGTCATTGTCAATATTGCAATTTTCTTTTTCCACGTTTCTATGTCTTACAAACGCAACGTTTATCAAAATGTTGGCAATACTGTTTCTTGTACTCCTGCAAGCAAAAGTCGACTTTAAGGTGACGAAGCTGTTCATTTCGTGACTGTTCATTCCTGAGCTCTCTGATGCGATTTTAGCCGAATTTGTCGTAGTTTTCGGCTTTGTTTTTGTAAAAATTGGTTTCAGTCACTCTATCTCTAGTTTTGCTGGGGAGATTCCCCCTCTTCCAATATTTGCTTAATGTTCCAAATAGATTAATTTCGAATATTTCGGGTTTTACAAGCCTTTGTTTAATAGTCCAGTCATGGGTAACGTGAGGTAAACGTAGTATAGGCATGTCTTAAATACACAGCATTGCAGCATAGTGTAATGAATTTTAATTTAGATATTTTATACAATTTATGTTATTTTTTAGTTTGACTCATGTCAAAGCAGTTTTTCTTAAGAAAGAAGAAGATTCTAATTTAAGTAAGTGATTTTAAATTTATACCTATTTTAAATTATTAATAGACTTTGCTTCTATGGATTTTTTATGCGCTAATTATACATTTTTTATAAAAAAAATACAATTTTTAGCAGCCGTTTTATTGAATCCCTATCTACATATTTTGATGTAAATATGTTCTGATATTGACCGGAGATCAATCTTATTTTTTATTGCTATAGCACATCAGACAGGCTGACGGTCCAACTGTGACAGAAAGTATTTATTTGCCAGGTGGTAGGGCATTTGTCCGACTTGATGGCTGCCTGGTCTAGAGTATATCGCCATAACAACTTTGAGTTGTATTCCGGCATTGGTGACCAGGTTCCAGACTCCCTTAAGAGAGCAGCAGCGCATTTGTCGCAACTTTGGTGTTGCAAATGACCCACGGAATGCCCACGGAAAGTGGTTACCATCGGCGATGGTAACCACTTTCCGTGGGCCGTCTGCCTGTCTGCTGAACTCATGCAATAAAATAAAAAACATTACCGTCGCCTATGGATATTACCAATACCAGTGGCAGCCATCCAGTCGGGCAAATGCCTTAGCACCTACTTGTGGGTTGTTTATACCATGTACAAATTATATAATGTGTGATGTTTGGAGTGACGCGGAAAGACCGTGTCAGGAACCGCCGCATCCGCGGCAGTCTTCATGTCCGTGACATAGCAGACAAACTGCAAGAGTGTCGCTTACGCTGGTACGGCCACGTTTTACGGACACCGGCTAATTGTGTGGGGAACAAACGTCTAGTCATGCCTCCTCCGCCGGGTCCCGGTCGAAAGGAAAGGCCCAAGAAATGCTGGCTTAGCATTGTGAAGGATAACATACGTACCAATGGTCTTAAAACGGGGGATGCTGAAGACCGCGCGAAGTGCAGTAGAAAAAGTAGGAAAGCGGACGCTGGGCGTCGGAGCGAACGCTCCGAACGTAACCGGGATTTAACGCACGAATGATGATGATACTCGTACATGAAGAATATAGAAATGAAACCTAGCGCAAACCCCGGTCTGTATAGAATAATTGCAGGAAATGGGAGCAAAAATATTGAGCTATTAGGATGAACTGCAAATGGAACTGGGATTTTGGGACTATGGCGCCTACCCTACACAATTTTGAAGAACACGGCTAAATGGACAGACAATGTCTCGCCACTCACTGAATGGGTCTTCCAAAATATATTAAAAAAAACATCTAATAGCAAAATGGGTGTCGGTCAGAGGGTTGTGAAGAAGTGCATTTGGGCTAGTGGAAGGAAGGAAAGGATGCAAGTATTAAAATCATTAACTTTCAACGCGCTCGGCATGCTTTCAGTACCTTATCAGTACTCGGGTAGTTCGGGTTCGAAACATTATTTTAGATTTGATGGAATTTTTTATAACATTTATGTATAAGATCTTTCTATTTATTACAAAAAAAAAACATTAAAATACCCAATAATTATAATATAAATTTTATAGCGCAGAAATGTAGTCCATATATTTCCATTTTAGGTGATGACATGTCTCTGAAAGAGTGTGTGGGTGTAATCACTGAGAAATCAGACATGGAGTCTGCTTTAGATGTATTTCTTGGTTCTAGTACGTCGGTAAGAAATTAATAAAAAATATATTTAATAATTTGAAATATTGAGATCCGAGCTCCTCAACCAGATGTTTATAGATTTATATTGTTCGTGAAAATGTATTCCAGAACAGAATACAAAAAACAACTGCGTCTCCTGAAATCATCGGAGTGAGACCATAAAGTTTGTGCTTTACCCTTGGGTATTAGAACCTTTATAATCTCAGGTCGTCAGTCCACCGGGCTGGCGGGTGTCCTACGCTACGTTTGCCGAGACGTGCTCTCCACTCCAGGACTCATTTGCTCCATCGGCCATCGGTCCTGCGGCAGACGTGACTTTATAATAAAATATCAATATTGTTTATTTATTAAGACTCTAATTTCAGGCACCCTGGAAGTTGAATAAAATATGGATACAAGAATGCATATATGATGAATTTAAACTAGCATTAGTAAGGAAGTGCCGTATAAAAAAAAGTGACGCTAGCTCCAACGAGACGAAGTCAAAAAGTGAATTTATTTTCGAAGAAAAACGGCTTTTGATTGATTGCACTGAAAATTCACCAAACATTGCAAAAAACAACCTACATACCATTACGGTGGAAGCTTATAGAACTAATAAGGAACTGATTGCATTGATAGATGACAACAGTTTTTCTTTGTCATTATGGGCTAGTGATATATCAGAAGCGAATGAAATGGCTTACGCTGTTACTACTCCTGTAGTCTGGATTAATGATTATGGTTGCTTTATTGGGCCCCCAAAAGCATCACAAGCTATATTCTCGCAGGTAACGCACGAAGATGAAATATTTAAACATATGTGTTGGTTGGATAGAACAAGTATAACTGTAATGTCTGAAAATCTCAACAAGTGGAAGAAGTTATCGCATGAAAAGCGAAAAGAGACCATACAGAATGTCATGGCTGCAATAATGGAAGATATGACAGTAAAGGGTCATATTGATGAAGTATCAAAGTGGATTCATGAGATCAATAAACCAGACCCGTACAAGTTTATTGATATAACAAAAGGGAAAATTTGTGTGGGTATTGATTCAATACCTAAAGATAATACATACTTTGATTTTAAACAGACCTCTGTAGTTGATGCTCTGCAAGTGCTTTTGCATGGCAGTTGTGTAATTATTGGGGCACATACGGAGCTTTATCAAAAATACATTTTTGATGCTTTACTTAAGGCAGGGGTGCCTGTGATAAGTGAAATATCAACAAAAGAAGAAAAAGAAGAATCTTTTCAAAGGCGCGAAGTTAAACTCCTACTACCTTATTATATAAACACACTTAAAACAAGGGTGATTATATCAAACTATGGAACAATATTTGCAAACTAATTCGATAAATCAGTATGTAAGGAACTTTTTATTATCATTTTCCATATTTTGTTTTAATTTATAAGTGTATACTATCTATGTTCGTTTAGAGAATAAGTGACATACTTGGACTAGGTCAACATGTTCTTGGAGAGCGGTCGAAACTTTCTGTGACGTGGTGATGTCACAGTAGGAGACAGTAAATAACTCCTTCCGGCCACATCGGCCTTTTTTTACCTTCTTCCACCGGATGAACGGGATTTGTTCGACATTGTTTGTCACTTTCTTCTGGGAGTGCTTTTTTGTTACCTAGCTATATTTTTTATGTTATTTCTGTCTTTTTTCTTTATTAACTTTTCTTTTTTATTATTAATTTTTTTTACAGAGGTCCTTAAAGCTTTATTACAATGTTCTTACCTGGTCTATATACATATATAACAGTATCTAATTCTTGGAACTATTTATTTTTTTATACTGTTTTTATGTTTTTGACTTATCGTAATTTACATGCTAAGTATATGTTTACTTAAATGTTTAAAAAAAACAAAACAGACTTCACAGTAAAAACGAAAAAATAAATATTTAACCGACTTCCTAAGTCAAAGCCAAGTAAAATTTATATTTTACTTTTAACAACACATTTACAAAATATAGTAATTGGTATTGTGATTTGTTTTGGAGTCGATTAAATATTCTTATACTAATAATATATACAGCTTAATTTACAATCAAAAAAGTTTCAAATAGTAAATTGGTCCCAAATCACTGTCAGTTCGGAACGTTCCTAAAGCGCTAGTCGCGTTACCACGTTGTATGGCAACGCTTATACGTTGCCCAAAATACAGGCCAGCGTTTTGGTCGCTTAACTTCTATCAACCGTTTAGATAGGTCTCGGTAAAGGTGGTCGGCTTCTGGACCCCATGGCCCCACAGTTTCAAGATCAAGAGCCACATATTATATGTATCCGCTATCAAGGGATGCATATTTGCGGTGTTTATGTCCTCTTGTTTGGCGGCAGCTGCACCAGCTACCGCAGCCGTATCGGGAAAATGAGACTGTCGAATTCAAATGTCAAAAGCCACATGGCGTCCCACAATAACGTTCGTACTATTTTCCATGGCACCAAAGACATCCCAACCAGTTTCGTGCCATCGTCACGATACAATCCTTTCGGTTTTAGAATGGCTGGGATTACGGTATTTTTATTTTATTAAAAATAATAAATAGGGGATTATGACAGCCGAGCTTTAGAATTAATTATGAAAAATGGTGCAATTAGAAATACCTGAATAAGCGTTAGGTAACCAACCAACACTTCAAAATGATTGCGGCTAATGGTGGTTCAATACACGGATAAAAACAGTTGATGGCGAATTGGCTAACGGCTAATGGCCCGTTCCTACGACTTACCAACCGTTTACTTGCCATATCGGTACAATGAGACATAAGCTCCGTACTTCAAATGTCAAAATTCAACCATGGTATGGCAAGTGAATGAATAGTACAGGAACCAGCCATAAGCCGCAAACTTGTCAATTGTCGATTTTATTTGATAACTACTAGCCACTGGCGAGTTGATGAACAACTTAACCGTGGCTATTTAATCAAAACCGCCATGTACAATTGCTACCTCAAACCTGAATGAAATTTGAAAATTCAACTATACTTCAGACGCATGGGTGTTTATGAGATTTAAAACGCATGACTGTAAAACATTTAGTATAAATTATGTGGCGATTTATTGAAAGATTGCCGTTCTTAATAACCGTCGAGGATTACACAATTGCTTACTTGTTCAATGTATTTCAACTTGTCTTTTGTTTGCCAATTTATGTACAGCTGTAGCATAAGATTGTAATGTACAGCCAGCGACATCTTCCTAGTTAGTGAGAGTCAAAAATATTCAAAATAATCAGTAATAATGATATAATTAAAGTCGTCTAATTGTTTAGACCACTTTTCTTACCTAAATATATCGAAACATGAATAACACGAACAACGTCAAATTTATTCAAATCATTATATTTGTCCACGCGGCAGCTCAGTATTAGGAACTGAACCCGCATCTAAAATGGCGGCGGTGATAATGCTGGTAATTGATAGAAGTGCGACTAATATGCGTGCCTCACCGGTAACAATTAAATAAATACCACACTAGTATATAAATAAGTATGAAAATATATTGAACAAGCTTTTAAAATAGTAAGTAGTAAATAATAAATAATTTAAAGAATAAATAGCAATAAAATATGTCATGACCCGATCTCAAGAGAAGGCATAATATAGTAACACTGTAATAGACATAAGAACACAAAATGTATGTAGAATAAGAAAATGTAATAGGATAAGAAAATGTAATACAATATAAGAAACAATAAACATGTAATAGCAGTAAGATAATTGTAATAGTATTAAGAAGATATTAAAATAAATAAAGTAATAAAAAAGAAAAATAAAAAAAGAAATAAAACATACATAGAAATGTAAACCCTGACATATCTAGATAGTCGGGAAGGAGCCGTTTAAAAAAAAAAATATATGCGTGCCTCTGAGCTGCACTGACTATGCCAATGCGTGCTGATCACCAAGTCATGAGCCTTGCTGTAAATCTTCCTGCTTGTCTCCTTATTGCGGCCTTCAATATTATATATATACACGCGGAAAGATATGTGGGTTGTCATAGAAGCGTTGACCGCAAACTGACTGGGACGAGAATTGACAACAGACACTTAAAGACTAGCAGTGTCAGTACAGCGTAAGTATGACAAGGATGATCTTAATGGAACGAAAGAGGGCGGCTGGGAAAGGTGACGACAACGCGGAAATAATTTGACACGACAGGATTTTAAACTAAGCGGTGCAAACAATAACTACAGCGCCAGTGGTTTCGAAGCAGCCAAAATATCCAAAAATGTGATACACGAGACCGTTTGTAATCAATCAATCAATCAATATCTTTATTTGCAAGAATGTAGTTTATACAGGTGTTACACAATTGTAGATGCACAGTACATTCTACCACAAATGATGGTACAAATGATGTGCTCAGAAAAAAGCACTGGTTTAATTCTTCTTTTTTTATATAGCTCTTTTAAATATAGATCTGTGTATATGTTTCTTTTATTCTTAATCTTTAGGAGTTTTTGGCGGGAACTGAAAGAAGGTGTTGTGCTGTACAGTTTTATTTTCTAAAAATGTGTAAAATTACTCTAAAATGTATAATAGGTGTAGGATATTGATAGTTTTTACCCAAATAAATATATAGGGCGATAAATGCCCATCACCTCGAGTAAGAACTAGATTTGCCCAAGGTCACATTAACTTTACTGATCCTTTTATTTACAATAAATTATCCGAAATAAAAACACAAAAGAAGTAAACTAATCGTGATTTCAAGTTTTATATTAAAATGGCTTATAGAATTAAATTATGATGATGTACTAAAATTTCTAAAAATAGGCATATAATATAATATTATAAAATATATTAATATAACTTCATACGCATAGTCAAACACACATTCACACACACACACACACACACACAAACGCACGCACGCACCCACTATTTTAGATATTTATTTTAAGTTGTGTTAAATGTTTTATTTAATTTTATTGTTTCTACATTAAGGGAGAGGACACTAGCTCCTATAATACAGTGCAAACTATTTTAGGGGCTAGTAGAATAAAAAAAAATACTGTCTAATACATGTAAAAGTTTAAAATAAATAAGTTTTTGAGTAGTAATTATGTGTTTTTGTTAGAAATGTGAACTGTATAGTCAAATGAGGCCTTTCGAGTTGTCACAAGAACTCCGTAGAATGGCTTTAGCTGATCACCTACAGTTCAGCTGTGCTACACATAGGCTTAAGAAAATAAAGAAACTATATTGTAAATTAAGATCTGGCTTAAAGCCCTAGCTGCCAAGCCATACACCTAAATAAATAACAAAAAATAATAATCACTGAAGTTAAAAATCATTATATTTGAGCAGATTAAATACAAAAGCCGCCTCCAGCACCAACGTTATTGATTGCTCGTAAGTGTAGGACGGCAAATTATATACAGAATCATAAAGATCAATCAGTAACGATTTCTAAGGCTTGAATAGCCCGAAAATATGTTCTATTTGAATCAAAGTAATTACTGACGCAAGTTTCTAAACAACCTCATTTTGGAGCTTTTATGGAGTAAATTAATGTTTAGTATATAATAAGTAGTAATTTAAAGATATTTTTAGAAGTGTTTTTATTCTGAACAAATTATTTTTACTAATAATAATTTGTTGTCAAAGATCATACTTCTATAATCACAGATTTCGCCAAGGTAAAAAACCAACAATGAACAAAAGTGTATGCGAGTGTATTTCAAATACATGGTAATGTGTGTAATTTTTATTATTGATTTAATGGGTAAAAAATAAAAAAAACGAATGGCAACGGACAAGATGGAAGATTTTCCACTTGTCCGTTGCGATTCGTTTTTCCACTCATCCGTTGCCATTCGTTCTTCAACTTATCCGTTGCGATTCGTTTTTCCAGTTGTCCGTTTAAGTTTCACTTCTAATATGTGTCCCAGCACACATTTCGATTTTTCGAAGGTTTACTGCAAATTATGATTTGGTTTGGTTAGGTACATTTTAATGGTGTAATACGCTACACACGCACTGACCATTTTTTTACGTCAACACTTTTGTCGTTCGTTGTCGTTCACTTTTGTTGTGACGTTCGAAAAACTGAACCGTTGGCAAAGTTTTCTTGTTGTTAATTTGTTTCCTTAACAAACTCTCTATTTATTTATTTATTAATATTTTTTTACACAGACCACAAATAGAGGCAGTTATGCCCTGCCACATGGAGAGCACAGGTATAGCTCGATGCAAACTTAAGTTTGCCTCCATGAATAGCGGCTCGGAACATCGCACTTTCCGATGCGCAGAACGCGATTTTAGGTATTAGAGGGACGAGGTCGTCGCTCGCTCTCTCGCTTGCTTTCTCGTTTACGAGACTTCCCCGGCGCTCGGCTCACCAGAGCTGCCAATTTAGCGCTTTAGGAGCTAGATATAGCGCTTTTTAGGGCAATCCAGCGCCCAATTTTATTAAACAACTTCCAGCGCAAGATTTTGCGCTTTTTATAATATGCAAATATCTAATTTATTTTATAATATATATATATGAATATCTATTCTAATATTATTAAGAGGAAAGATTAGATTGTTTGTTTGCATTGAAGAGGCTCCGAAACTACCGAACTGATTTGAAAAATTCTTTCACTCTTGGCAAGCTACACAATCCCCGGATGACATGGGCTATATTATGTTTACAAAAAATTAGGGATCCTTACTAAAACTCCAATAATGTAACCCAAAGTGTAAAAAAATACCTAAAATCGCGTGCACTGCGAAAACTATTGACGATAGAATAAAATAATGTATTACTACTTTGCAGAACACATCATTATTTACAAAAAGTGTCGTGACAGCATATGTCTAACTGTTATAGTTATGCCACAATAAGTGTTCTTTTATTTTAAAAAAATAATTAAAATGCCGCCGCTAGAAAAGGCTCTTTATTTCTATCTTGGTATTAATCCTTATCAAAATAAATTACTTCATATTCAAGACAGCTTCAATACCTTTATATAACTATTTGAATTATTGAATTCGGACATTCCATTCGAAAGATATCACGAGTTTAAAAATGTAAGTATTAGACCACGTGACCGTGATGCTTTTTCGTGAGCGAAAAATCGTAAGACCCCGTCTATATAGAAGTTTCACTTCAAAAATTACATTCGTCACTTCTTCTCTATATAAACTATAAGTGTACGAAATTTCATACTCCTCCGTCCGCGTAATGTTCGTAAAAAGGGTACAATGTTTTTGCTTCACGTATTAATATAGTCAAGCTGGAAAACGGATAGACGGCCACCATGGTTTATAGATGTTTGAAACATCAGGGTGGAGCTAGAGTTGTCAGCCTTTATTTTTGTAGTCCTGTAATTAATTATAATTAACACCGACAGAAAAAATGAATAATAAAATTATGCCCTTAACTCGGAGCTGCGTCAACTCTAAATGTTGCCGGGGGTTTTAACACCTTACGTGCGTAAAAACGTGACAAATATGGGCCAAAAAATGGGTCGGATTTACCCCTGAAAATACGAGATCTCTTTAGTAAATAATATATTATTTTAATATTTCTTTGTGTTAGTTAGGAATAATAGAGAAAAGTCGCTTTATTTGAAAAAAGAAATGATATTGCCTTCTTAAATTCAAATTCAAAAGTTTTTATTCAAAATAAGTTCCACTGGAGAACACTTTTTGAAGGTCATACATATAGGTTAAAATTTAATTTGACTTCCTAGTCTATGTTCACCGCTTCGCAACGTGTTATTGCTGTTAAGGAGAGGAAGCGGCAAGAAACTCCCCAGCAACAGGTCTAGCTAAAAATTGTTTTTCTTTATATTTGTTGTTCTATTTATATTCAAGTACTTTTTTTAAAGATTTTGTACAGAATTATGTTACAGAATAACTTTTAAAGAGTTATAAATATAAAGACATAACGTACTAATTTTTTTTTGCTACATATCTCCATATATCCCTTACAAGTACGGCAAGATAAAAACGTTATACTCATACAAAACACGGTATAAGAGGTTGGAGCGAGCTGTTATGTAAATGAAGTTTTGTCATTTAAATATTCTTCAATAGTGTAGTATAGACACAGACTTAAGACATTTAAATACTTTTTTACAGATAAAATTGAAGTGTTTGTTTGTAATGTCAAAATAAAAATGAAAAAATAATCTTTTGTCTGTCTGGATGTTCCGGCTAATTTCTGAAACGACTGGACCGATTTTCGCGGGACTTTCACAGGCAGATAGCTGGTGTTATAAGGAGTAACTTAGGCTTACTCTTTTTAAGCGTTCCGCGAAAAATATCCACAACGCAGTTAGGAAAAGCTACGGAAATAATTTGTCACTATGTATTGTTACATAGTTACGTTCGACAGCTGAACGCGCTGTTGATTCTGCGAAAATCTCGCCGCGTTTTGTGCGTCCTGCCGTACTCTACACCCGCTCATAACCCGCGTGCTGGAAGGTACCTCCTGTACCGTTTCAGCTGGTCCACTCGTCGAAGGAGCTGCAAGACGTAAAGAAAGCATCACGAGGAAGACGTGCTTCCCACTGCGAAGCCCACATCATAGCGCGTGTCTGGTGCGGCGACTTATCCTGGCCTTTCCTTCTCCCTTATGTCCGCTCCCGCCCGCGCCAACATTGCACTTAAAGACTGTAAATTTAAATTATATGATTGAAAATGATATTATAATGTAATTGGTAAAGTTTAAAAAATACTTATATCATTTAAAATGAGATTCTAATACGACCGCCTATTGTTTTTTGTACTTAAACTTTTCAATTGTATTAGAAAAATTCTTCACCGCATACACATGACATAAATGATTCACAGTAATATCATGTACCGAAACGCAGGAATAGGTATACTTTTATTACTGCGTAGTTGCAACAATCCTAGAAATAAGTACGAGAAAAGTGGCGTATTTAGGATGATAGTGTACAAATCATAAAGTTATAATTTTATTGACAAGAATAATGTGATTAATAAATATGACAACGAACTTAGTTATCGAATGGTAGAAGACGATAGGAGCGGAAAGTTTAGAAAGACTGGCGGCTTTGCAAATCTGTCACTGGTTATCATAGGCTACGTTCCTCCTGTGGCTCACTATACCCAAAATACTCCAGCCGTTCCACATAGCGGTCGTTATGTTATTGGCGCAAACGTCACTAATAACGTCATAATTTTCGATTACGCAGCGCTCACAACGACCCATGTCAAGAGGTTGTTTGAAGTGGGCGTTGACCATAGCATGAATTCTCTTATCGGTACGTTGATAAAAGCGCGATTCAAATTATCTATACATACATAATTTAATGCACATATACTACATCCTAGTGTGTGTGTGAACTCCAGGGGACGAGTGCAGTGTGGCGGCGGACTGGTGGCGACGTAAGTCAATCTTCATTTGCTTCTTCTACGTCCCTTTGTCTTCTCCCGGCCATCGCATCGCGTCCGCATTTTTTGGTTTAAAAACTATACATCAACTAATGAGATTTATTTGCGTATTTCGACGTCAGTGACATCAACGCTCCATAATCCGTTCCGCTTAAGTTTATGATAATAAACGCTCTCAAGCATGTGGAATGGGAAAAATGACGGATCTAAGCGTGGTCGTTGTGAGGTCATGTGGAACGCGACCATAGTAACGGAAGAGTTTTGTCCTTTAGTTAAGCCTTTGTTGTTTAATGATATGAATATTGCATTGTCTAAACTCGTTTTGTCTTTTTAATTCCATTGTTCGCGGACGTAATAATGAGTTTTTTATAGGCTTAAAATTGAACTGAGGGCTTACTCAAAAACGCATTTTGGTGTTCGGTTTCGTTGAACTCGCTCGAAAATTCATGACGTTTTAGAAAGAGGAAAGAAGAGAAAAAAGATGCAGAAGGCATAATAAAGCATGTGTTTTTTTTCAACCTCAGTCTATTTGATTCCTGACTATGGTTTTTCGAAAATCTTACTCTTTGATTGTTTTTCGCTATTTTGTATAGTTTTTTTTTTATATTTGGCCATGGAGGGCCTCCATGGCCAAATATAAATTATTTATTTTATTTATAACTTGAAAAATTCAACCTCTATAATGAGAACATTGTCCCCCTTTTCATACCGCCGCCGTACCGCTGACACTGTATGGTGAGTGGTGATAGTAAGACGCTGTAGTGAAAGTGCGACGGCGGCGCGGTCGCATCTAGTTTCTATTCTTCATAAAAGCAATTCCGTACATTATAAACAGGATTTTGGCAATGAATGACATACACAATTTAATGCTGTTTAATTATCTTAGTCAACTTAAATCACATCTAAAATTTGATATTAAAGTAGAAAATATTTTATACTAGCTGACCCGGAGAACTTCGTACCGCCTATTTTCTGAATTCCTAAAAGAGACATTATTCCATGACACAAAAACAAATTCACCAAAATCGGTCTAGGTGATCAGGAGGATTCTGGAACCCGATCTCAGCGCCACCTACCGGTTCCAATTGTGGCTGTAAACCGTCCCGGGACCTACTCAAACACACACACAAAATTTCATCAAAATCGGATGTATAGTTTACGATTCTATAAAGGACATACAGACAGACATTTATTTTTATATATCAAGATAATTTATCTATTAAGAAAAAACAAGCTATACACAGTTTGACGTTGCTGTGGTGGTGTTATACACACTCGCGCTTAGACGATTTTCCTAATATCCTTCCTTTGCAAAATATATTATATGTTTTAAACATATAAGAAAGCTATCAAATCATTACATCCCTAACAAACTGCCCTTTAAACTCCAATTCATAATAAGCCAGATCGTAAAAGATATTATTTACTGATTCGCTATTAGAAAAATCAAGAACATCAATAAACTGCGTACCTTATAATCCTTGTTTCGTAATCAGCTGCCGCCTGCTATTAGGGTCAGTAGGGTAGCTACACTATTTATTTTTCCTTCAACAAACGACCAGAGACGACATATGGAGACAGTAGGGCGAGGAGCCAGTGTATAGAAGATAGCGGGTCTATGCCAGCTATTTCATCTACATATATGAAAAGCATAAATGCTCGGCAACAGATATCGAAGATCGTGCGACATGGTGAATAATGAACAAAAATAATGTATAATTGAATGACTTGCGTTGAATTAAACATAATTTATATCTCTGCATCAACTATTTATTTCAGATTTACATATATTTATGTAGGCAGTAGCTTTATTTTACTTAAACAAAAATTTTATTCGGTTTTTATATATAATAATAACAAAGAAACTAAATCCATATAGTCTCAACAACTGTCCAGCAAACATAAAGGCGAGTCGAACTTAACCTGATTTGAAGTAATATAACGAATGAATGCAGGGGCCTTCTAGTATCTAGGGAGCCGAGGAGTCTTCACCCCTGTTGACGAAGTGAGTTTGCCTTTCCCGGGGCATTCTCAAGCACTGATGCGCTAGGATCAGCGTGGGCGTAACAACGGTCTAAGTCTCACGCTCTTCCTGGCATAAGCGCGGGGCACATGGGAGGAGGATGGTTTTAGTTATAGCGCGGCAAGTGTATACGAGCGCAGGAAGTATATTTGTCGAAGACTCCGTGTTACCAATGCGGCGCCCCGCTCCACCCTCATTGCGCTCAGGCCGCCCGCCCGCAAAGAGTTAGTAAATTCTCAGACCTTGTAAAGTATAGTCATAGAAGAACTCACGCGCTGGCCCGCGCGCCACGCGTTTCCGTAATTACCGTTTTATAGTTTAAGTTTGTGAAGCGTACCTATCAATGTAATATCCAAGGTTTATTCATTATAACAAGTATACAGTATAAACAAGTCTTATTATTGCAAGTGCCCGCTATATAGTGGAGTATTGAGTAGGTTTTCGAGTCTCCACACAAGCCGGCGATTTGACTCTGGTGCTCCATTCGCGGATGTCACCTCTCATCGCTTTGGTCTAATCCCTAGTAAAGGACCCAGTAGTGTGCGAAGTGCATTTCCCCCGCCTCAAAAAAAATATAACGAATTAATAAATGTTGTTTATGAGAATGTAGGTATTGGTTAGTAAATTGAAAAAACGCGGTTGCAGCGCCATCTATTTAACTAATCCCTCTATCCTGCGGAAACGACGTAATTTATTGGGATAAATGTATCTGGAGACGCAATCAAGCAATCTCCGCGGGTGGGGTTATGTGTGGTTAATATATGGCCATCCCTTATTCCCCAATTAAGAACAGGTGCCCGGAGAATATAGAACTTTGCACTTACCTCGCAGTCAGCCACCAGCCCACGACAGTGCTGGTTCAGGGTTCTGCCCTTGCTTATTCACGTGGCGATAAAGGTGGCAAAGTCCTTCTACACGAGCCCCGGGGCGCAAGGGACGCAGATACACTGACACTAAAGTTTTAAGTGGTTAAGGCGAATGTCCGAGTATTTAACTGGACGCGGAAATCTTCGATAGCGAATATGAGTTCGTAGTTATGTAAAGGCGGATGCGAATGTAATTTTATTACGTTGGAATTTATTAGAACTCTACAAACACGTATAAAACAGGTACAAATCTAACTAGATACAGCCCGTACAAACTGCACGATTCAATAACACGCGCAAAGTCCGTCACTATATCGCTTATCGAATGTACACGTCTTGCTTTGATCGTGGTTCTCGCTAGACTGTTTTACCGGTACCCCTCCATCTGGGCATTATTTTATACTAACTGTACAATACAACACTCGACCGCGTGGACTGGATTTTTTTCCAAGAAAACGTAATCTGCACACGTGCGGCCATAAACGAGTACAATAACAATAGGCTAGTTGCAAATTTTAAACGCAATGTAAACAAAAGAAGTCCAAATGCGGGAAAGGTAATAAACCAGGTTTATGGCAGGCAGATGTGCATTCACTTTTTGTCGGCATGTAACCTAGCATAGATTACAATGAATAAAAATAAGTAAAACAATATATTGTATTTTTCGTCAATAAAACCTAAAGTTTAAAAATAAAATAAAGTCGAAAAGTGAGCCAAGGACTCGATAGCGGTTGCTTTGAACAAGTCGTGAACAATTTTTAAATTTTCGTTGGTCAGTTTGTTGAAAAGTTAGTCCCAAATAAGTTCCAAAACGGCCCAACGGATTTCAGTGAAAATTTTAGGGCATTCGGATATCTTGTAGGGTTCATGAAATGAATTTAACTCCTCGTTTACCTAAATTGTGCTCACTTTCACGGCCGTAATCAGGAAAGTGGTGATGGAAATAGACAGGGCTAGTATATTTTTAGTATAGTGTGAATGGAGCGTTAGGTAGGCTTCTAGGCGCTAAAAACCTCAGCCAGAAGGCCCAGCTTGCCATACACAACGCGGTGCTGGTACCTACGCTCACGTATGGAAGCGAGAGTTGGGTATGGAACAGAGAGCATGAAAGTAGAGTAAACGCAGTCGAGATGCGAGCACTGCGCAAAATCTGCGGAGTGACGCTCGCGGACCGCGTTCGTAATACCGAAGTAAGAAAGAGAGTTGGTCTGAAAGAGAGTGTCGGGGTGAAGGTAAGGAAAGGAATGCTCCGGTGGTTCGGGCATGTGGAAAGAATGTATGATGAAAGAATGACTAAACAGATATACAATGCAAAACACACACACACACCTTCCATGATTAAATTGATCGTGTATTAGCAGAAGGTGATGTCAGGAGCCTTAAGAACAGACGAGCGTGCATGACAAGAGCTATGAATGTCAAAGAAGCAAGTGAGATGTGGAAGAATAAGCCTGTATGGCGCTCTGTTGTTCGTGCCTACCCCGCAAGGGACCTGGCGTGAAGTTATGTATGTATGTATGTAGTATATTTTTAAAAAATGGGTTCCATTTGATCGAAATTGTACCTAATGTCAGATGAAAAGTGCAGTCTAAGATGGAGCATGCTTACCTGGAAGATATCTATTCAGGCGAGACTTGATTGTATGTTTCAGGAAAACAGACGACGGACCGTATAAAGATAAATATAGAGATATATAAAGATAAATAAAAAAAAGAAAGAAAGATAGATAAAGAGTTCCACTTCCTCAATGGTGTGTATAATAAAAGTGGAAGCATTCGCGTGGAAGTGGAAGCGCTTCGTTCACTTTACACCATATAGAGGTGGCGTGATATTGTACGTCTATTTGTCCGTTAGTTAAATGTGAGGAAGGAATTAATTCGTGCAATTCCGCGGCACACTCACCGAAGTGTATCTTACAGAGTATCGATAAAGTGATAAACTAGCGACTTAGCGTCGATAATCTAGGTTCTGAAGCCTGTTATCGAATCGCTGGTTATCATCTATCAGCTTCCTGGCTATTTTCTCAATTGACTCGAGCATCTTAAGCTGGTATTTTACTGAACTATCCTAAAGACAAAAACAGCACTCCATGCAAGACTATACTTATGCTTGGTAGAGATAGAGATCTAGCTCCAAAAGTCATATGAAGTACTGTCTCCCCTTCGATAATATCATTAGTACCCCTAGCTTTTTACCAGCCAGCTAAGCCGACAGAGACACACAGACATACAACAGACAGATTAAATAGCACAGAGAAAAAAACAGCGAGAGAAGCTCAGACAGAGATATAATCACAACTTGTACTTATTTGAATATTTGACACTATTTTGGTCTCTGTGGTTCAGTGGGCTAAGCCTTAGCTTAGCCTTACCTTATTATATCGCAGAGGCTCCGGGTTCTAAGCCCAGCATGGTAAATTTCGTAAACGAACTTTCTGTTGTTTATTATGGTCTGGGTGCTTGGGATCGGCTTCAGAGTGGTCCGTTGTATATTACCCATAACACAAGCATAACTTGATTTACAATGTGTACAATTTAATTATTAAAATAATAATAATACTGCTAACTTCTCTCGCAACTTTCCTGATTCCGTGAAGTGGGCATAATACACAAGGGGCAAGGTAAAAAAGGCCTGCGCGAACAAGTTTTGGTAAAAAATAAAATCTTTACCCGCTGTCGCTTAATTAAGTAGTTCTTACCCGGTCTATTTTTCAACGCCTTCAAGTCTATGGATGGGATGTATAAAAAAGTATTGCTTCCCGAAGTCGGAAGCTACGATTCCTGTTCCACTTTTGTCAAACCAACCTTTATCATGCTGTTATATGTTTTTGTCAACATGGCCATCTTTACAAAATAAAGAACCAAGTTCTGGAGACAATACAAACAGGAACTTGAATAGTGATGTTTGTATATAGTTTTGTTTTTTATGTAAACTGGGCAAGTGCATTGCAGCATTGCATTCGCAATCCTCGAACTATGATGTATTCCTTGCAGATGATCAATTATTAGCAATGTTTTTGTTTATCTACTAAAGTGAGAGACTTAAGCGAAAGTACTTAATAAATGGAGTAGGTACTTCTAAACAATTGCTTAAGTCATCTTCTTCAAACCAATTTCTTTAAAGTATTTTTAGCTTCACGTTATCAAAAGTTTTCAACTCGTGTTTCTCCGAAATAGACTTGTGCAACTTTTAAAGTATTTGTCAACGAATGTTTTGAATAATAAAGAACCCAGCCGTATAAGAATGAATACTTCTGACGGCCAAAGACGAACTTTCTAGCTCAAATAATTTGTTTTATTTATAGTATAGAGGGTAGTTAACGATAACATCATTTGAGTGGTGGCGATGCGTTCAACTATAAAACTGAGAGGACTGTGCGGGTTGGTGCCGTAGACAGACACAGACGGCGGCACTCAGACAACGCCAATCACGATCTCTCGACGTCCTCGCGAGGGACGCCAGGAGACATAGCCCTCCCACAGGATAGACTAGGCGTGTTGCTGGGAAGTTTCTTTCGCCGTTTCTTCTCTCCCAGCCATAACACGTTGCGAAACGGCAGTAAGATAGCGTAGGCCGCCGTGAGCCGCCGATCCCGGTCCGCCGGGATCCTTCCCCTCGGGCTTTATATTACCCGTCGCCCGTTCTCAATTAGTTCATTGTGTCGCCCTATGGTGGGCATCATCAGATTCATTCCCCTCTCATGGCAACAGTCAGTCTCATGGAAGTCCAGCCGAGGTAAAACTCCCTACGGAGCTCCCTCGAGCAAGTCGCCCCGAAAACTCCGGTAAAGTTGTGAGGTCTTCGGACCAACAACATAAAGTGAAGTCAAATAAAAAAATAAAAAAAAATTGGTGCGGTTCTTTCATCCATCGAAGGTCGAGTTGGACGTGTGATAGGCTCGTTGTACGAATAGTCAAGTAGATGGTTCTCAAGTACATCACAAATGTTGCATTGTAATTTTTTTTCTCATATTCTGAAAGTATGTTTGGAGTTGCCTAATCACAGGGATGAAAATAGGAATTTTAGTCCCTGGGAAACTATTTTTCCTGCTGTCAAAAAATTAAAAAGAACTATGCGAACCATAAGTAATACATGCGACTCATGTTCCAACTTTTATACAGTCAACGTTAAATCGCGGCATAAATTGTATTAAAAAATTACTTTACTTGTGCATTATTAAATCTTATATATAAAAATGAATGTTTGTCTGTATGTCCTTTATAGAATCGTAAACTATACATTTGATCATGTGATGTTCTTTAGCAAAGTTTTTGTGCATGAGCCAGAGAAGGTTTCTGAGTTGGTGCACAATTGGACCCGGTAGGTGGCGCTGCTGTGCGGCATATCGGTTGAAGCTTTTCCAGGCTGGTCGACGTGTGCCGTGACAGCTAATTATAACATAAATTTCAGCTAAATATTTACTACTGTCATCAGTGGCAAAAAAATACTCGCTGATAGAATGCCACAAGCAAAAAAAGTACTTGAAATTTTATACGTGACGTTATGACGTTTCATCGTCAGATTCAGATAGGAATTTAACATCCGATTTTATTAGAGAAGTAGTTGTTTGTTTAATTAAACAGTTTTTATTTACTTTTCTCATATTCGGAATGATAAGCAGAGTTTTAACCTCGGGTGAAAGGCCTATTTAGGCCATGCATAGCCATTTAAACCAACTCATACCTAAATAGGTCGCTTTCAATTCTCGTGTAACAATCTACTATTGCGTTTTTAGCTATTGTTCTTTATGATGCCAGTGCCACTTACCGGATCTAATTGTGAATCTAAACCACCCCGGGACCCACTCAAACACACATAAAATTTTACCAAAATCTTAGAACCGTGCAGCAACGGAGAAAAGATACAATTTACTGTGGCCGGGGGGCCTGGCGCAGGAGGCGACGAAACAACCCACACCCCCCCCACCCAGGTGGTAGGGCGTTTAACCGACTGGATGGCTACCACCCCTGGTCTAAAGTATGTCGCCATAACAACCTTGAATTGTGTTCCGGCATTAGTGGCCAGGTTCCAGTCTCTCTTTAGAGAGCGGAAGCACATTGGTAACACCTTGGTGTTATGTCACTTTCCATCAGGTGGGCCGTTTGCCTGTCTGCTGAACTCTTGCAATAAAAAAAGAACCCAATTCCAGCGCCAAATATTTTGTTTAGATTGATGGGTTAGATTATTGAAGTTTTAGTAGGGACCTGTAATTTTTATATAGCGTATATTCATCAGGCATAATGTAGCATTCGAAAGGTGAAAGAATTTTTTAAATCGGTCTAGTAGTTTTTAAGTTTATTCGTTACAGACATACAAATCTTGCCACTTTATAATATTAGTATCGATTGGGTTTTTTTTTATTAAATGCTATTTTTAGTGTGCGTTACTTAGTTCTACGGAACCCTTCTGTAAACGTGGTCCTAAAAGCAATTTGCAGAATTAATTAAACTTCTCGTTTGATGAATTTATTACAATAATTCCCATTGTTCTTTATTTATCCTTAAAGAAACTAAGAAAAGTCGTAAATATGTCTTATGTTACACTATTATCATCTTTGAACTTTTCCCAATTGATTCGGGTCGGTACATATTATTATTATGTTTTTGTTTCTTTTCAGGCTCACTTACATCATATACCTCTTTAGAAATTTTATTGTCACCCTTGACACAATCCATCTCTTTGGTGCTAACTTTATTCTCATGACCATCAACAACTTATCTGTCACAAGGATTGTCCAAGACGTATCAGTACAGTAAAACTATCGTGTGTGATATAATTTAAATATTTTATTTATTTCATAATGTCACTTGAAATAACATAATAGCGAGCGGCGGAGTCGCCCTGGACTCATGAGCGACACCGTCGCGGCCTTAAATTCTTTATACTATTTAACGCGTAAAAAAACAATTCTCAACGCCTATACATAACATATTATCTTCATTATTTACAATATCATTTAACGTATTTACACTACTGAGTATGTATAACATACATAAAGCGGAATATTATACAATGAGAACAAACACAGTCCGTGGAGCTTTGAGCTCAGTTATATACATAATAAGGACATTTTCGTTAGAATTTTTTATTTCGACCGCGCCGGTGTGTACCGAAGAGGATTCGAGCGAACGCTTGGCGGAAGTCGGGGCTAAATATCGTATAAATAACAGGATTCAATGTTGAGTTGAAGTACCCCAGCCATAAAAAGAAGCTGGCCAGGTAATCACTGATCACACAACTTTGGCAGATTGGCATTACAAGGGCCATAATAAAGAACGGTAGCCAGCAGAACACAAATGCTCCTGTGATTATCGCAAGTGTCTTTGCTGCCTTCCTTTCTCTTTTCGCTTCAAGTGACTCCTTCTTTTCTCTGTGAGTTGGAGCGGGAACAATTGCTTTTTCTGGCTTCGAGCCATTAGTAACAGTTGAGGAAGACTTCTCTGGGGATACTGATACAGCCTTTTCGTTTATCGTGAACGCCGTTGTTCTCGGCTCTTCGTCTAAAGTGTCAACAGTGGACGTACTCTGACCCTCAGTCAGTAACAACGCTGCAGCCAAAGTCTCCGCTCTAGTGCGTTGGCTGCATTTCTTTAGGTTTAGAAATCTCTTCTTGATAAATCGCCTGTCTCTAGCCGATTGCACTGGGCGTCCTGAAGGTGGAGCTCCGTCTGCTGAGGTAGGACGTGGTGGAGGAGGATCTCTTCTTCTTCGGATACGTCGTCGTGCGGTTTGGAAGATTTTCCAATAAAGGATTAATATTACAGCGAGAGGAACATAGAATGTTGAGCAAGTAGCGAATATTTGGTACGCAAGGTCTTGGCTGACCAGGCATTTTTGCTGTTGGGTGATCCTAGCGAGGTAGTCGGGGTCTTTCCATCCGAGTTGAGGAGCAAGAGACACGACGAGAGCTGCTCCCCACACCAGCACGATCATGATGAAGATACGGCGCTCGTTGCGTATGTGGATGTAATCGACATTTGTTACAGCCCAGTATCTGCAACAACGAAAGACGATAAGAAATTTTTTGAATTTAATGTTTCTTTACTTTTCGTTACTGTTTCATAGAATTTTTACCCGGATTAATTTGGGAAAACTCTGGATCCATATTTCGCGGAAACTCTAATTTCGGGACAAAAGCAGTCTTATTTTCATCTTATTTACCGTAAGTAGGCGTCCATTTTTATAGGATACTTAACTCATTTTTATTCTGTTAAAATAATGACGCTATTGTGAATTATTGCCTCAATTAAAAAGCTTAAAGGCGATTAAAGTAATTCTTTTTTTTTTAGTAAAAATAAGTTTTTTTCAAAGCTGTATATGTATGTATGTAAGTTCGGGTGCAATTTGACAAACTTCCCGTTTTCCGATTGAGCTGACAGTTTGCACGCATATGTATATCGCGTGACAATGCAATAATATGGTACCATGGAGCTGGTCTGATGATGGAGTCGGAAGGTGGCCATAGGAACTCCTGTACTAAACAAGATAGACCCGTCGTGTTTGGGCTCGTTTTAGTTGTCTTGGCTAACACTCTGCAGCTACATGATAACCAGAATCTCAAATACTTGTATCTAAAAACCTTTAAAAAAAAGCTTGTATTCTGTTTACAACAAAAAAGGTTTTTTATTTGTTTTAGTTTTTAATTTAATATTTTAAATTTAGTAACATGTCATATAGAGAAAAGTCATTCAGAATACATTATAATACAAAAAAAAATATTATTTTATTAATTTAATACAAAATCCATTCCCTCTCCAACAAATTGGTGCCGAAACCCGGTTATTCAGTCTAATACAAGTTTATACAGTGATAATACATAAAATTCAAAAATATTATAATACAATTCAAATACATATATATATATATATATATATATATATACACAAACAATGGAGGGCGAGGACGGCAAGAAGTTGCGAGCCGCAAGAGCTCAATGCAAAAGAACCATTACGCTTGTTGAAAAATACTTGCAATCAGGAACTGCTCTACATATCAATGAGCTAAAAGTCCGTAAACAATCTTTAATAAAAACGCAGGAAAAATACGAGCATATTCTAGAACAAATGGAATACATGAATATCGACGAGGACGAAGATTTGACCGAAAGAATTTGGAGTGCGATGTCATCGATCGAGAATCATATGACGGAGGATGCTGCAATTTCAACTAGGAGCTGTCCACAAAATCTTCAGCCTGCGTACGACATAAAGCTGCCTGCGATTGAGATTCCAATTTTCGACGGCAGGGATCTTAATTCATTCAAACCTTTCATGGATTTATTTCTTTCAGTTATACACAAGGACAATAGGTTACAAAATGTACAAAAATTATATTATCTAAAAAGGTATTTGAAGGATGAACCACTTAAAATTATAGACAATCTGCCGCTTACTGATGAAACATACATTAATTCATTAGATCTTTTAAACAAAAGGTATAACAATTTATTTTTATTAGTGAACAACCATATTTGTACTTTATTCGACTTGCCTTCCATCAGCAAAGGTACTGCACAACAGCTGAGAGATTTCACTTCCAGCTTTAGGCATCAGCTTTCAGCTCTTAAGAATTTAAATCAAAATGTAGAGTATTGGGATTCTATGTTAATAAGCCTAATTACTCGTAAACTTGACCCTTTGACAGTTAGGCTATTTCATACCAATAGGGACATAACTATTTTGCCATCTGTAGCTGACATTTTGGATTTTCTCGACAATAGAGCTTTGGCGTTAGAGTCAAGCCCTACATCATCAAGTTCCAGGGACTATTATGTTAACTTAGCGGGCGCTCAAGAATCCAATAGGTCTAGTCTAGGTCAAAGTATAAACAATAATTGCAATCTATGTTCACAAAATCATTTCCTTTTTAAATGTCCCACGTTTTTGTTAATGCCTATTGAAGAAAGGTATAAGTATATTGAGGAGAAAGGCTTATGCAAAATATGTTTAAGGCTACACACAAACAAGATTTGTAGGTATAATTTTAACTGTGCTAAGTGTAAGTCCAAAGATCACAACACATTAATTCATTTGGATTCTCTTACAGATTCTAAAGGCCAAAATCAAATTAATTTGATTGCTTGTAAAGATCAGCATTCAAATGTACTTCTACCCACGGTTAAGCTATTGATATCAGACTGTGATAATAATAAAATTGAAGTACGTGCGTTACTTGATAGTGGCAGCCAAACTTCCTTTTGCTGCTCTAGTTTAGCAGACAAATTAAGATTGCCAACATTTTCTATCCATAAAAAGATAATAGGATTAGGTAATTATTTGAATACCATCAATAAAGGATTAAATTTAACTATACATTCATTAACAGAAAGCTTTAGTATGAACGTTAATTGTTCAATTATAGATAAAATTACGCTCAACTTGCCACAAAGTAGTTTTGATCTGAGTAATTTAAACATACCACAAAATATACTTTTATCTGACAACGAATGCAATATTTCAGCTGAAATTTCAGTATTGTTAGCAGCCGACATATTTTTCAAAATAATTAAGGATGGGAAAATAGACATGAGTGTAAATGAACCGATTTTGATCAATACTCGTTTTGGCTATGTAGCTTCAGGTAGTTTTCCAATGTATTATTATTATTCTAGTTCATCAAACGTTATGCAAAATGTTGAACACATTGAAGATGCAGAGCTTCTCAAAAGGTTTTGGGAGATTGAGAAGGTACCAGAGGTTTTTGTTGAATCCTTGCCAGAGCATGAGTATAGTGAAAGGGTTTTTAATGATACAGTTAAGTTGAGTAATAATAGATTTGAGGTTAGTTTTCCAACAAAGATTGACATTAGTGAAATTGACACATCTCAGTCTTTCTGTATTGCATTACAGAGGTTATATTCTTTAGAAAAACGCTTTGCAAAGGACCCATTGTATTATTCTTTATATGTTGATTTTATTAAGGAATACCTAGAATTAGGGCATGCCAAATTTATAGACGTTAAAAACTTACAATCATGTGACCAACCTTTATATTTCATTCCTCACCATGCTGTTATTCGTATGGACAGATTAACAAATAAATTACGAGTCGTTTTTGATGGCAGTGCTCCAGCTAATAAAGGTTTAAGTTTAAATAAAATATTATGCAACGGCCCAGTTGTACAAAAATCTTTATTTGACATTTTAATACGACTTCGTACATATAAGTATATTTTAATGTGTGACATTAGACACATGTATAGGCAAATAATGGTTCATCCTAAAGACAGAAAATTACAAAATATACTATGGCGCGAAAATAACAAGGAGCAAATAAGATGCTTGCAGTTACAAACTATAACTTATGGGTTAACTAGTTCAGCGTTTCTAGCCACAAGGTGCTTAGTAGAATTAGCTATTCGATATCAAGATTCATATAAGTTAGCTAGTGACGCGATTCTTAACAGTTCTTACATAGATGATATTATTTGCGGTACCAACAGTATAGAAAATGCTATTTTATTAAAAAACGAATTGATAGCTCTTTTAAAATTAGGAAGCTTTGAATTACATAAATGGAGTTCCAACAGCATGGTTATTTTATCTGATATATCACAAGATAAATATGGCTTTCAACAAAAGGATTTAGACAAAGATATTACTATAAAGACTTTAGGTCTTTGTTATAACATGTCACACGATGTGTTCAAGCTCAGTGGCAGTGTGATCTCATGTCCACAAATTCCAAGTAAACGTTCTATTTTAAGTTCAATTAGTAGATTGTTTGATCCTCTAGGTTTTGCTGGTCCTATTATTGTACGAGCTAAAATTATTTTACAAAGGATTTGGGAGTGTAATACTGACTGGGATGATCATCTCCCTGATAATATTATAAGATTATGGGATAGCTTTTACAAATCTATTAGCAATATGCCAGATATAACAATAGCTCGTGATATGCATTTATCTGAAGCTGAGGATTCTGAGTTAATAGGATATTGCGATGTTTCAGTCGAGGCTTATGGATGTTGCGTTTATAGTAAAGTCAAGGTGCAGGATAAATATTATATATGTCTAATTACTTCTAAATCTCGTATTTCTCCATTAGGTTCTAAATTGACCATACCGAAGTTAGAGTTAAACGGAGCTTTACTATTAGCTAAGATTGTACATAAAATTCATACAATAATACCTCATTTCAAGAAGACAAGTTTATTTTGTGATTCTAAGATAGTGCTTAGTTGGTTGAATTCAGCTCCAATAAAGTTGCCTGCTTATATGGGCAATAGAGTTAAAGAAATTGGCCAATTGACAGACCTAGCATCTTGGTTGTACACACCGACTATTTATAATCCAGCCGACATTTTGTCTAGGGGTTGTAATCCTATCGATTTAAATAATCACAGTATGTGGTGGAATGGACCTGATTATCTAAGGGATAGCAATGATTATAATTTTTATGTTTCGGAAATAGAATTACCTTTATTAAATAATAATGATGGGGATGTTCAGCAGGTACTTATAAATCTAGAAGAGAAAGAGATAATGCCATTTTTCACAAGATTTTCTAAATTATCTAAAATGCAGCGTATAATGGGATATGTGATGCGTTTTATTAATAAATGTAGAGGTCATTCTATCATCACTGATAATTTGTCTGCAAAGGAGCTTAAACAAGCTTTACACATTATAATAAGAGTTGTACAAAAAAATTATTTTCATTTTCAACTTATTAATAATGAGCTTATTCTTGAAAACAATAGTTATACCCGATCGTTGCATCCTTTTCTTGATAATGATGGATTGTTACGAGTTGGCGGGCGATTACAAAATTCTAATATTCCTTTTGCAAGTAAATTTCCTATCATTCTACCTAAAAAGTGTAATATTACACGATTAATTATTCAAACTGAACATTTAATGTTGATGCACGGAGGTATTAAAGTCGTATTATCCAGCTTGTCGCAACGATATTATATTATTAATGCAGTCCTAGAAATTAAAAATGTTATTCATAAATGTATTGTATGTCACAGATTAAGAGCGGATTGTTCAACACAACTTATGGGTTCACTTCCAAAGGAAAGAACTACTCCTTCTCGTCCTTTTGAAAAGGTGGGAATGGATTATTGTGGGCCATTCGATGTAAGGCAATCATCTTTAAGGCGTAGCATTATCAGTAAAGGTTACGTTATATTATTTGTATGTTTCGCTTCTAAAGCTGTGCATATGGAGGTAGCTTCGGACATGACTTCAGAAACTTTCTTAGCTGTTCTTAAAAGATTTACTGCTCGTAGAGGCTTACCTTCTGACATCTATTGTGAACACGCTAAGACTTTTAAGTCAGCTGACAATCAGCTTAAAAAAATATACAAGATGTTAAATACTAATGAATTTCGAAATAGTGCTATTGATATATAGTGATATTGATACAGCCATAAGGGGCATTCAGTTTCATTATATTCCAGTTTACAGCCCTAACCATGGCGGGCTATGGGAGGCAGCGGTTAAATCTGCCAAATTTGATTTTAAAAGAGTAATAGGAACTAAAGTGTACACTTATGAACAATTTTCAACAATTGTTACTGAGGTAGAAGGGATATTAAATTCCAGGCCTATAACACCTATAGTACAAGATTCCACTGATCTTTCTGTTTTGACTCCTGGTCATTTTCTAATAGGAACAGCGCTGAACACATATCCTCAGTCTAGCATAGCTGAGGTTCCATCAAATCGTCTAAGGTTTTGGCGGTGTTGTGAACAAGTGCGACAGCATTTTTGGAAGGCTTGGGTTAAAGATTATCTCGTATTCTTAAATAAAAGAACTAAATGGCAGAAGGAGTATCCTAATTTAAAGGAAGGAATGGTTGTTTTATTGTCAAATATAAACACTTCACCTCTTTATTGGCCACTGGCTAGAATTTGTAAAATATATATAGGATCGGACAATAAAGTCAGAACTGTTGACGTTAAAACAGCTGATGGCAAGGTTCAGACTAGGTCAATATCTAAAATAGTTGTTCTACCTGTAGATAATTGAATAATTGTCATTTAATTTATCTATTAACTTTTTAAGGATTAAATTAAGTTATGATTGTTAATTTTAATTGTTTAATTTAATATTTTGTTTCCATGTTTTTATTTAACTATGTCATATGAGTTTGTTTTTATATATATACATATATACATCAAACAAAATCAATTAAAACTATTTCTGGCAGTATTGAAGACTGTTATTTCACTGCTAGTAAATATTTTTTGTTGTTTAATATCATTGTGAGCATTGATTTTACTAACGCAATTTCCAAAGGGTTACACAGTGTATTCTAGATAGGATTATATTAGATCAGTAGTCCCTTGAATTATTAATGAATGTATGCAAAGCACATGTTCATCTAAACGGATAAAGATATTTGCATATTCGGTACACATGTTATTTATGATCTGGATTAGAAATTGGGATACAGTTCAGTGTAATAGAATATCTGGATGATATAATGTCAATGTTTATTTAAGGGCTAGTTTCTGAAGCAAATATTTGTTAATAATGAAACTCCGTCTTAACGGTTTTAAGTGCGGTAATTTATTTGATTTTGGTTTATCCGACGTTTCGGCCGCTTTTCAGTGACCGTGGTCACGGACGACAAAGATGACAATTGTCCAACGAGGCTAAAGTTTCGTTTAGCCTACCGCCAACTTGTTCATTTGAATTATTTAGTATTGATTTGTTTATGGTTATTATTTACTGTATGGGAGCCTAATCTAATTTACCACCGCTTCTTAACATGTCGTGGCTTGAAGAGAAGCGGCGCAAGAAACTCTTCAGCAAACATGCCTAGTTCTAAAAAAGTTATAATATTAAAATGGGTGGAAGGAAAATAAAAGAAATTGTCAGTCAAGTTGGTTTGTGTTTTGGTTGCACGCAGAAAGAGCTCACAGTGTCTTAAGGTCTGGCAGTTGGTATTTGCAGGGTTTGGGTCTTAATAGTTTTGATGATCGGATCCCAAACAGGTGGTACTTGCCATCTATCTTCTCTATTGAAAATTGGGTGTTTTTTTGACTTATTTTATCCCTGATAACCCTGTTAGCTAACGCAATCGAAAATGTTTGTAATAGAAAAAGTTTAGCGTCTTATCCAAATGAAGCTACTCACGGAAAATTAGCTTGATATTATCCCCGCAAATTACTAATGCGCTGGAACCTTGTTAAATTAACATTCACGTGATGTCATCCGCAACTCGATATGTACGCATACTCGCCGGCCAGTGATGCTAACAGCACTGAGTGTTCGGCTACAGTTACGTCACCAAAATGGCGGCCAGGTGCTATAGCAAATTGCGGGGATAATAGTAATCAGTAGCAAAAATTGACGGCGTATCCCGGACTAATACTTTGAAGATGTAAAAAAATTATTAAAATCGTTTCAGTAGTTTAGTCTAAACGTGACACTGTGATTTTTGACTAATGTAATTTTTGTGAGCGAATGTACTAACACTTTATAGGCTTATTAATTTACTAGTGTTCGTCTCACGGTTTTGCCCACATACACTGTACAAAATCTTGGTCAGGGCGTCATATTTTGTAAACATCTCCTTTGTAGGAATTCACTATATCGATCATGAGTGAGTTTATACGACTCGCACTTGGCCAAGTTTCGGGTGGCTGCAGCAACTTTTTTTGAGGGCTGGATCTGTGTGTATGTGCCTATCTCATACTCATGTCTGAGAGAGATTGGTGGGTTTCTCTTATCACTAATCTCGATATACGAGATAATAATTAATGGGCACATCCTTTTATTATTTTCTTTTCTTTACTTACTACTGGATTTGACTAAGCTCAATTCACACATTTTAATATTATTGGAGGAAAAGTAATTAAGCCGCACCTAAGTTAGAGATGGCAAGGAAAACTCTGATGCAGTAGAAAAGGTTATTTGTATATTTAATTGTAAGCTAAATATAAGCTATTTATAAGTACCTTGCCGTTAATAAGTGTTTGATATAGGAGAAAAAAATGGTGTATTAATTGGGTTTAATTCTTTTATCCCTGCACCCACTGTAAGGGACGACAAATTTCTATAAATAACAAGGTTAGAAATTCCATACCTAATGAGCCTAGCAGAATTAACTACTTAACAAATACGACTAGCGTATAATATTTCATATATTAAACATATATGTACCATAACACATAATTAACATGAATACTTAACTAGAAATTAAAGTTGTTAAACATCAAACACTACAAGTCTTGAAAACTACACAGAAGGGTTAATTTGGGATTAACGTGTACTTTAATACTTTCGGGTTTATTGCCTTGTTTGTGAATCCCTACACTCAAACTAAGTAATGAAATTCTTAAGGGTGGAGAAAGGTTGAAATTTCTTCAAATATTCCATCAAAAGGAAAGATGTTATGTCAAGAGGGAGATTGCTTGCATTTTAACAGATCCTTCTGAAGAATGATCGAGTTACAAGAGGTTTTACAAAGTCAAACCATATTTGCGACATAAATGTTTCATTTGGAAATATACAGGAATTTATCAAATAGGCCGTTAGAGCCAAATCCTGTAAATTGTGCTAAATAGTGAAAAACACTCAAAAGAGGCTCGAGGCCGATTTTGAAGAAAATTAAAGTGGTAACATTAGAATTTAAAAAATCAATTACTCATGGCAGGAATCAAATCGGTTGATTAAAAAATAAAATAAACACATCTTCATTGTTATACCAAATCACAGTTGTAGTTGTAAGGATTAACGGATCGACAGCAAAAGGTTGTTTTTGAACAAAATGTTCTATTTTCTCATAAATTCATTAAACATCAAATTGCGCCAGTTATTTGACTGCACCTCATTTGATTAATTAGATTAAAATAGCGTGCGTATCGAATATTAATTTATAGATGCCTATAAAAATATAATAATATTATTCAATTCCATATTGAATAAAATAAGGTGAGGTTTAATTAATGTATAAAAAATAGAATATTTTGTTCAATTCCTTCACAAAAATTGACTCTTACAAACTACACTGTGATTTGGTATAATAACACAAGAGGTGCAGTTTTTTTTTCTAAATCAGCAGATTCAACTCTAACAGCGATAATTGATATTTCAAATATCTAATGATTGTATTTTAGTTTTTTAAAAGCTTTTCTTTAACTTGCAATGGATGTACCTATGTATGTATGTAAGTTCGGGTGGAATCTTGCAAGTTAAATTTGACCAACTTCCCGGTTTCCGATTGAGCTGAAGTTTTGTACACATATGTATATGGCGTGACAATGTAATAATATGGTATCATGGAGCTGATCTGATGATGGAGCCGGAAGTTGGCCATAGGAACTCCTGTACTAAACAAGATAGACCCGTCGTGTTTGGACTCGTCTAACTTGTCTTAGCCAGCACTCTGCTGCTACATGATATCCAGGACCTCAAAAGCTTGTATTTAAAATCCTTTTTAAAAAAGCTTATTTCAAAATCGGTCTCAAGCTTCCTTAGTGTTTATTTATTTAGCATAGTTTAAGATTGGGCCCTGAAAACCCACTTGAAAAATTCATCCTGTATTTTACAATTGAAACATACATATATATGCTCTATGTTCGTATGCTCTACCAACGGAGCAAACGTATGTTAGTGTGCGTATGTTAGAATCGTATTTGTTATTATAAAGTAACCATGACGGAAGTAGTCAATAACCGGGTAGAGTATTCATTAATGTAGTAATCGAAAGTCGTATAACCGGAGGTCAACGTAGAAGCATTTATTATCAAGCCAACGGATATCGAAAATGGAGTAACCGGAAGTTGGTGTTATGACGGAAGTGAAGTGGCGCCAAAGTATTACAGGATGGTGTCAATGCAGACGCACTACGAGGATCGTATAAATACTCGGTGTTCGGGCAGAGGGGGCCTAGTCTACAACCGACAGTCTTCAACCAAAGACAGTCTACAACCAAGTCTTAAACCGACAGTCTTGGACAGGGATCGTATATTGTGGTCGATAATTACTGTTCGATAATCGCAGTATTCTTTAAGGTAAGGTTCTTTAAGGATAAATTGCTGCTCGACACCTGACAAGCGTGGGGACAACTCTTGGAGTTGTCGTAACATTTCTGTGTATTATTGTGCTATATTTAATATTGTAATTGTAATTCTAGTGTAATAAACTTTGATTATACTATTTCAGATTATTATTATTTTGCTATTACGTGCATGTGTGTTGCCAGTGAAATTTATAATTTCACTAAATTAGGAGATAATGAACACGAACCCCAAAAGGAATAAAAAATAAATGATGCTCACCTGTCCGTGGCGATAGCTACAAGGTGAAGAATAGAAGCTGAGCTGCAGAGAACATCGCTGGAAGTCCACATATCACAAAGCTCAGGACCCAGGATCCAGCCTTGACTGACCTGTTAAATAAAATAGATATACTATAAAACTATGTATGTGTATGTTTGAACGCTACTAGAGTGGGTGTGTAGGTATTGGAAAGCCTCCAGCCCCAAGAACACGTCACCGAAGGGTCGTTGCCCTTCGAATTGAAGCTGGAGGAAAGAGTTTTAACTCAACATCAACTCCACCCAAAGAAGAAGACCTAATGACGACGGATCTAATTTAAAATTTCTATCGTATTTGCATGTTATTTTTTTTTAATATTCTTATGAATCTAGGAAAGTTGCTTTTTTACTGGAGGATGCAAGTTTGTAGTGTTTTTTTTTGTTAAGGAAAACCTTTCAATAATGACAAGATCCCTATGGCTACGTTCCAGAAAGGCCTCATAACGACCACGTTCACGACCGCGATTTTTCTCGTTCCACTTGCTTGCGGACGTTACAATAATAAACTGTAGTGGAACGGATTATAGGCCTTGCATATATTTATAATGTGGGTAGTTTTGTAAGTGTTGCTGATTCTATTCCACATCAATGAGTTACGGTAAGATCAGTATTCTAATCGCGCTATTCAGATGTACTGTGTACTCCGTGCCGAGATCAAAATTATATCAAGTTTTATAGCAATTTGTTTTAATTCCGATGAATGGTTTGTTGCTGGATTTACCTAAATTAAAAGACCAAAGTGTCACCGCATTGAAGGTGGAGTCAAAGGATAGTGGTACTTATTGCCATATTAGTTTCTGTGCAGGATTTAGAGTACTCCTCATTCCCCAAATAGCCCAAACCAAAAATACAGTCCATTTTCATCATCACAGCACAATAAATGCACCCAAGAATTTCTGTAGGTATAAAAGCACAGAGTGATGTGGTTTAATTATTAAAATTTAATTTAATTATTAACTTTATTCTCACTCCACAAGTTACATTGACGTGGAATTTGGTTATTAAATTCAGGATAGTAAATTTTCATAAAGTCCCTTCGCTTTGATTGCTCTTAGTACACGTAAAGTAGAAACACAGTGATAGTGTAGCTGGAGCGGAATTTGCGAGCGAGTGTCGTAAACACATAATTTCTATTGCGTACGATAGTGTCAGCGGGGTGAATGGAATGCACCACGAAATAAACGGCAACTAGAGCAGCATTGGATGACTTTGCACTAGTTATAGGTGTTTTTGAGTTGTTCAAAATTATCAATACAAAAATCTATAAACCATTTTATATACAAGCCAAAAAAATATTTTAGTTTTTAACAAGCTTTTATTAGCTTCACCTGTATGTATGTTTGTAACCGACCCCGTTGAGCTCGATTTTGTACTACTTTGAACGATCAGATTTAATTAAAACTTTGCACACCTGTCAAAGGTCGATGACAATGCAATAATATGGTACCATGGAGCTGATCTGATGATGGAGTCGGAAGGTGGCCATAGGAACTCCTGAACTAAACAAGAGAGACCCGTCGTGTTTGACCTCGTTTTACTTGTCTTGGCTAGCACTCTGCTGCTACATGATATGCAGGATCTCAAAAGCTTGTATTTAAAAACATTAAAAAAAATCAACTAAAAAATTAAAAATAAATAATAGTTTAAAAAAAACTTATAAAAACACGCTTTCATAAAAAATCCAACTGAAAAACAGAAAATAAAATTTAATAAATTTGGTTTCTGATGAATGGGGTCTTACCGTGGAGTGCAAAAAAGAAATAATTAATCAATTTGTTTAAGTACAGTGTAAAAAAAAATGAATGTACATTATTGTAAAAAAGCGTGGGGTGTATTCAAAGCGCTTTTTAAGATATTATAATACACAAAAGGAAGATTTGCACTAAAAATCAGCGTTGTGTCGGATATAATTCCGGCACAGCAATATACTGAGTGCAAACCTTGTTTGCTGAAAATGCGGCGTATAAATGTTCAAAATATGCTCTGTGCATAAAAATGTATAAGGAATATAATTACGTCGCTATTTCTGCAAATAAAGTTTTTCTTTCTTTCAATATTAATGTGCGTTTTCCATCCTTACTTCACCGATTCCGCTCGCCGCTCTGTTCTCACTGTGTTGGTGTACTTAAAGTCTTTACATTAACAAGCGAACAACTGGCATGGAATAATTTAGTTGAAGGTAAACTTAGTCTTGTAACTAAACTGTTTTGAACTAACGTTAGTTGAGTTCAGAACTAGTCGGTTTACAGTGACCGGCTAAGTTTGAAATCGGTGTTTAACTTTCTTGATAACAGATATGATATGCTTCAGAGTGAAAGTGATTAATCACTACCTGCAAAGCCTTCCCACAAAATCCGCTATCATTGTACGCAGCTTGTTGCACATAGAATATATAATATATAGGTGTATAAGTTAAAGACTGTTAGTGGTGAAAACTTTAAATAAATCGCTTTTATATAAAGAATGCGTGTGTACTCGGCTACAACCAAAATGGAAGAAAAAGGAAAAAGCAACGACAGTGTTGCAAGTTTAAAATAAAATAATTTTATGTTGGTGTTGCCAACAATCATCACTTTCTAGAAATTGGGCGTGAAATAGAAAATCCTATAGTCCAAGGTCCCAGTCACTCAGACTTACGTGATTTTAGGAAAGATGAAATTTCTGGGATCGGTACTTTAACATGAACTTAGAAAGGAATGGATACTCGCGGAGCTGAATGCGTTTAACAGGTAGCAGTTATCAAAGGTGGAAAAAAACATGGTAACGTACGTCACAGTAGCAAGGCTAGTTTTTACACACATGTCATATATGATATTGTTATAAACAAAGATATACAGTTGCCAGATACTTCCTGTGAGCCAGGAACTTCGTCATTTCAGGAAGTCTGAACTATATATATATATATATATATATATATATATTATCAAGTATAATATATATAAAATTCAGTATTAATATTTCAAAATATTTTCCAATTAGCCAGAAAAATCTGACGGGCCAAACATCCTCCCAGCACGGAGCACAGCTAGCGCCCGCACTGTCTTACATAACGTAGGGTTGCTAACCGTACTATAATAGTATCGTACTATATTTTAGCCACTTATACTATATATTATAGTATAAGTAAGTAGTAAGTAAAATAGTGGACAAAATGTACTATTTTTTCATCGCTAATGCAATTGTCGCCCTTTTTGTTCGGAGCTCAGATACTTATGATTATTTTTAAAATAATAGATCTTTGCTGGTCAAAGCAAAAAGTAACATTAAAAACAAAGGGAAAATACAATAATGAAATAAATAAAATATATAATAAATAATGAAAAATAAATGTGTTTTCTTTTTTCACTTACAAATGTAGGTGATTTTTTTTCCTCAAAAGTATATTTTTGCAGCTCAAAAACAATGATACTAATAATAATGAATACTAAATTTTTTTCATACAAAGGTGGCAGCCCTAATCAGACATCGTTTTTATAGAGTTTTACCTCGTAAACTGCGCCAAGTGGCATGACCAAGCACGCCACCATAAGGTCCGCGACCGCCAAAGATGCAACTAAGTAGTTCGCAACATTTTGAAGGTTTCTCTCGATGATTATAGCAGCTATCACGAAGACATTACCTGTCGACAAAACAAAGTTGGTAAAATTAAAAATTTCAAAAAGCAAAAGAAAGAAAGAAAATAATTTTATAAGAGACAAATTACATTAGATAGTGTATGATTGTTAACAAATTTAAAACTAAAATAACATAATGTTGTCCTAAAAAGGGAATCAGTCTCAGCATAATGCTGGTCTGTTAAAACCAGCGCTGATATTTCGCTGAGCCCATAAGGTATTATAGTCACGGCAGATATTACATAATTGCATAGCATGAAAGTAGAGTTTTAAATAATATATGTATACATATACAAACATATACATATGCAGTATTTACAAGGAACACAGGAAAAATAAATATATTATCATAGTAATTATTCATTATATTAATACGTGAAGCAAAAACTGTCCCCATTTTTACGAAACTTGCGCGGACGGAGGGGTATGAAATTTCGTACACTTATAGTTTATATAGAGAAGGAGTGCAGTATGCTAATATTAAAAATAAAATGCATAAAAAATATATTAAATCAATAAAAAATGCATTACACACACTACCATGTATTTGACATCGGAGCTTTTCAATCTTATCCCGCCGTCTCCCTTCCATCATCGGACAACCAGACGCACTGGCATGCGGCACCGCTATATGGTGGACATACCTCCTATTCGAACAAAGCGCTTTGAGTCCACCTTCATTATACGCATCGCAAAAGAGTGGAACACACTGCCGGAGTCTGTTTTTTCCGAAACCTACAACCTGGGTTTCTTCAAGTCTCGTGTGAATAGGTACCTTCTAGGTAAACGTGCTCGATCTTAGACCATATCTCCGCTCAAATCGCGCGAGATAATGGTCAAACGCGAACCTATACGTTATAAAAAAAACCACACACGCATATATACTCTTTTGTTTACTGTTAAAGTCAAATTAACAGTGTAGCCTTGGCGAAATCTGTGATTGTAGAAGTATAGTCGATGACAACAGAACCTTAATAATGTTTAAACTTATAATTTAAGCTAATTATGGTCGAATTTCGAACACTGGGCGACCACTATTAATATAAAAATTGTTAGCAATGTAATGTACAAACACTCTACACTACGTCATTGTAATAGAAACATTCCACAATAGAATAAGTAATTATAGGCTAGATTTAATAATAACATATTATAAGTAAAGAGGATACGACAAAACCTCAACACAAGATAAAACCACTAAAATATCACAGACACCAAACAAAATATTACAAATAAGGTGTTGAAATCAATATCTTTCCAAATTAAATTCATGTCAAAAAATACGGAACTAGAGTCCATAGTGTTGTTTAAAAAAATATATGAATTAAAAATATCTTTTTTAAATTGCATGAGTTCAGTAGATAGGCAGACTGCCCACGTGATGAAAAGCGGTTACCATCGACTTTTGGACATTTGCAATACTAAAGGCGTTACAAATGCGTTGCCACTCTACAACGGGAGACTGGAACCTGGCCACTAATGCCGGAACACAACTCAAAGTTGTTATTGGAACATACTTTAGACCAGGGTTGGTAGCCATCCAGACGGGCAAATACCACCTGGCTGTGAGTTGATTTGTCTCCTTTTACGACAAGCCCGGCCGCCCGTCCGCAGGAATTTCTATTCTTTCTCCGTTCTTACACGGATAAAGAGTGCTTCAGGTAATCAAATCAATATACAGGGCAAACTCTATATAACAACACTGAAGGTACTGTACATTTTATGGCGTTATAGAGAGTTGTCGTAAAATGGAGAGAAGTATGTTATTTTTGCGTGACGTCTTTTGTTTGTTGGACCAAAAATTTTGCTGTAGTTTTTTTACTTATTTTATTCATATCTTGGGATATTGAGACATCTTGATGATAAAGGAAGTACTTAGAAATTTTGGTATGCAGGATGCCGACAGTTGAGTTTATTATAAGCTAAGATAATAAAGCGATAAAAGAACGTACATAGAGATATATAATAACCGACCACACCTTTATTTTTAAAAACTATTTATTACTAGCTTCTGTCTGCGACTTCGTCCACGTGGAAAGTTCTTTTAACTATCCCACGGGAACTGTTTAATTTTTCGGGATCAAAGGTATCCTATGTTACTTCTAATATCTCCAAGATTATGTGTACAAAGTTTCATGATGATCGGTTGAGTAGTTTTCGCGTGAAAGGGTAACAAACAAACTTACATTCACATTTATAATATTAGTAGGGACAAACTTTAATTACAATTAGGTGCTCTTAGGTCTACTGCTCTTACAAGACTGAAATAATATTAATTATAACTAATATACTACGGGAAGCTTTTATGCTGACCAATCTGGTTACACATCGTGTGATCAGCGGTTCTCAGGCTAATGTTAGGGTTGGCGATTGGCTAACTATAGCTGCACAGTTTTTACTAATTTTGGCAATTTAAAAGGTACTTTTTATTACTTAATTGTTGTCGTTATTGAGAGTGGGTGTAATGCTAAAGTAATGTATATAAAGTGTATCATTGTATGGAAGACAAGAAATTGTTTGATTGGTTTACCAATCAAATACAAGTGATTTCGACGCTTGAAGGAATTTGTCGTTAAATCGAGTGACGTTACATGGAGTTCACTCTGTATATCGTTCTTCGTCCATGATAATAAGGAAGACAAAGGCGAGACATACCTCGTCATGGCAAATTCATTTCTTTACATTTAGTATCACAACACAGAACACAGTTCTTAACAACTCGCAGCGAATTCCGTAAATCTATTCAAAAAAACTGACAAAGGGAAAGTTCGCCACTTTTTAAACATCAAAAACGTTATTCCCGAAAGTTAGCAAGATTAAAAATAAAAAAGTTTTCGCCCGGTTTTAATCTCAAGAAATGATTTATTGCGATTCTGTGTACCGATTTTATCACCTAATTTAATAGTCATTAGAGTTTGTCTCGCGGCTTCAAGCGATTACATTTTGAAACTAAACTAGATATATCTCTCTTCTCTATATAAATATTATAAACGCAAAAGTTTGAAAGAATGGATGTATGCTTCTTACTCTTTCACGCAAATACTACTGAATGAATTTTGATGAAACTTTACAATAATATATCTTACACATCAGAATTAGAAATAGGCTATAATTTATACAGATACTAGCTTCTGCCCGCGACTTCGTCCGCGTGAAATGGTGAAAAAAAAGGAAGTTGAAAAAACGCCCCGATTTTGATTCCTCGATAAATGGGCTATCTAACACTGAAAGAATTTTTCAAATCACACCAATAGTTCCTGAGATAAGCGCGTTCAAACAAACAAAGAAACTCTTCAGTTTTATATATTAGTATATGATAGTGGGTGGATGAAGTGTGTCATAATGTGACAAGGGGTCCTAAATTTCGTGACGTCACATTTCAAAATATTTAAGCTTTAAAACACGATATTTGAACTATTAACGAATAACTTCAAAATATTTCCAACTCCAAATGAAAATAAGACTACTTACGGCTATATTAATCGAATAATTTCTTGATGTGAAATTTGAAAAAATTGCTAAACATGTTATTTCGACTAAAATTGCTCGGATAAAAAACAAATTCGAACTCCAAAGTGATTTCTTCACTGGTCGATAGTAATGTTATGTATTAAATGTGTGATATTTTTGTCGCGTATATCCCGCGGGAATTTTCCCGGGAGCCGTTTGAAGTTTTTCGGGTGTTATTAACTTATTTAGAACATTAGCTTATTTAGACACAGTTTTCACTAAATCGATACTTCACATTAATTTTTAAATACTGCTGTACTTTCTGTCAATTCCAAGCGTGTTCTACCGTCTGTACAACGAGGAGTGCTCTGATGAGCTATTTGATTTGGTGCCTACGTCACCATTCTATCGTCACACCACTCACCAGCGATTGGGAGTTCATCCATACTTCCTGGATACTTGGAAGTCCTCCACGGTACGTGACGGACGCTCCTTCATGCCATATGTGTCCAGGTTATGGAAAGAACTCCGTCGTCCGTCGAAGGGCGTGAACAGATACCTAAAGTTTCAACGAGGTAGGCAACGCATCGGCTCCCTTAGTGTTGCATGTCCATGGGCGACGGTAGCCACCTATCACCTGGTTGTGCGTTTGCCAGTTTTCCTACTAGCAAACATAAAAAAGTCTACCTAAACACACTTCGTCCTTAATAGGAAACTATTTTGCCGTACAGGCTGTTCGCCTGTGGAACTCCATCCCCTTGCAAATCAGACAAGCTACATCCATTTGTACATTCAAACATTTGATCACTGACCAATATTTGTCCATTAAATAAAATTTGTTGCAGTAAATGAAATTCTATTATTATTCGCGTGTAAGTATATATAATTAATATTATTATAATTTATAATTATGTATGTCTATATTAGTTTATTATTTTGTTTTTTCTTTAATTACGATTGAATTAGTTTCATTTTAGTTAAACCACCAAATATTATTTAATTTTTCTTATAATATCTCCTTGGACACCGGGTTACCTGGAAGAGATCGCTATAAGCGATAAGGCTATTGTTCTAATAGAAATGTATTCATATTAATTATTTAGGTTTAAGTTATGGTGAACAATAAAGAGGTTTCATTCATTCATTCAAGCGCGGACGAGGGCATATTCTAGTAAGATACAGAAACCCGGCTCATACTCATTCCTCTTGGAAAGTGATATACATCGTCTTTGAGCCGCACGTCATTTGGAAAACGTCTGGGAGTGAAAGTGTGGAGAGGGGTACGCAAATGGAACTGCCTCGTAATGTATTGCGATAGTTCAGCGATTCGACGCCTCGTTTCGTTTTTCGTGAGATCCTCACAAACGCATGCAGACATTATGGGGTGGGGTGTGATTTACAGCGGGCGCTCTCGCTAAAAGTGATCGTGAACGAGCAGGTGTACGAATATTTAATATATTTTATTATTATTTATTGATGCACACAACAAATTATAAGATTAGAAATAGTGACATAACAATCTAGATTGAAATTCAAAACAGGTGCATAGAGACAAACATAAAACTGAATAGGTATAATCATTTATGCGCACATATACATACACAATATATACACGCGCACGCACTCACACACACACATACGCTACTATCTAAATAAGTCTAATTTATCATTAACTGGAAAAACAAGAATATTTTTAATAGTTTACAATATTGGTGTTGTTTGGGTAGTTGTAATGCCTATGTGTCATATTACATTAGATCTGCTTATGTTTGTTTTATAGCGTTAGTTCTATTTTACGATTTGACTAGTATCTGGTTGCGGTAAACTTATATGTAGTAATACATTTAGGCCTGGGAACCGTCTACTTAAAAGGGATGGAAAGGACTCTTAAGAGTATAATAAAAAATAATGTTAATGTTTAAATTTAAAAATTAAATTAAAAATATGCATAAGGGCCTACGTAAGTCGCCGGCCGGGTGCTATAGGAGTTAAATTTACCAATATAATTATATACTTTGTGATATTGCAGGATTGGTCTCCTTTATTTCGATTAGATAACTATATAACATAGCGAGCTATGTAAGGTGTTTCTAACTATATTACAATTAATGACGACTTACATAATGTATAACAATATAATTTTAAAATTGATTAAAATGATAAAATATAATTTATAGTAATATGACATTGTTCTAAGCGTGTATAAAGATAAAATTTGATATTAATTTAATAATTTGTTTATGATTCAATAATGTAATTATGGCCATGCACCGTTACAATCGCCTATATTGTACGTCCGAAAGGACAAATTGTCGGTCCAACAATAAAACTCCAACAACTTTGTTATCTTATGATTGTGACAGTTTATACAATAAATACTTATTCTATTCTATTATATTCTCTTACGAATAGAATCAGAAATGAGGATATCCGTAAAAGAACGAAAGTAACCGCCATGCTCACAAAATTTGCAAGTTGAAGTAGCAGTGGGCCGGTCACGACTGTCGCAACGGCCGATGGAGCAAAACGTGTCCTGGAATGAAGACCATGTCTCGGCCAACGGAGCGTAGGTCATTCTTCAGCCTGATAGACTGACGACCTGCGCAAGGTCACAGGCAGGGGCTGAATGAGGAAGACGGGAGACCAGCATATGTGGCACATAAATTGAAGAGGCCTTCGTCCAACAGTGGATTGGGACTGGCTGAAGAAGAAGAAGTATACAATATTAATTGAAAAACATTATATCCTCCACTGTGCTGTTCACCGAATTAGATGACTTTAAATCTGTTAAATGTGGTTTTGATAGTATGTTGTGCAGATTAAGTTATATAAAATAAAGGTTAGATTTTATCGCTCCCCGCTAATATTGGCACCATAGACACGGCTTATACGCCGTGATGTATGTCGGGAGCAACTTGACCTACTCGCAACAGATTTCGCACTTAACTCCCTCGCCAGTTTATGTAGCGTGCCGCAAAGTGTTAGAGATAAACGATATTTCTACGGGGAGTCACGCTTGAGATGGCAAATTAACATACAGTTTCTAGTTCAAAGGCTACGAAAAGAAAATGGGCTTAATGCGTGTTGGTATATGCACAGTGAAGAGTTCTGTATGTGTGTGTTAAATACATAAAAGTGCGACATCCGTCCGTCTGCGAACTGGGTAGGCCAACACGTAAAGGCCTCTTGATAAATTTAATGTAAATGTGGCGTGACACTGACCGGTGACTATCTCTGTCTTTACCATATACAAAATCCACCCAAGGACAAGTCCCGGCCAGTGTAAGGACTATTAGTATTGGAAATGATAACAAAAGATACCGGGCTATTGGGATGAACAGCTAATGGAACTAGGGATCTCGGACTATGGGATTATGGCGTCTGCCTGTCGCAATGTTCGCGGAACCTGGATATAATAGGCAGACGGTAATTCGCCACTACCTGCATAGGACCCTAAAAGCTGTACAAGATAAGCGAGGGGCAACGTGAGTATGAGTGGCTAAGGGGTGTGGAGAGGTGCTCTGCAGGTTCACTGAAACTACTTCTGACATTAGGCCATTTATCACTTCTACCCCTGGAGCTTGAGTCTTAACAATCTCTACTCCGCGTCGACTGGTTCAGGCAAGCATGGAGCAAGTTAAAATTTTGTTGCGATTCGTTTGCTATTTGTACGTTGCCATTTGTTTTTCCACTTGTCCGTTAAAGTTTCACTTCTACTATATGTCCCAGCACACATTTAGATTTTTCGCAGGTTTACTGCAAAATCTGATTCCTAACCAAATTTAGGTACATTTTAATTAATGTATTTTTAATTTAAACATAGTATTTTTTTTATTTTATCAAATGCAAATCTGAATTCTATCCGGTACCAAAAAACGCATCCATAGTCTATAGTCTACTGTAAAAATATGCCGCCTCTCACCAGGTCTAGTCTAAATTTATGCCGCTCCTCCACGCGGCCGTAACCCCTTTTCGTGACAGAAAACTCCCGACCCCTCGTCTATATAGTAGTTTCACTTCAATATTAAATTCACAGGGTGCAATCGCAATGCCAACAATGTTTCACCCTAATTACCAAAGAGCAACAATGACATTATCGAAGGAGGACATTTGAGAGTCCGGCAAAGTTTGCTTTTACCCTAACCTCTTTGAATCTCGTTCGATCCAGTTTGATTGTTGTTGAGACGGCATTGATGAGCTTCTGCCGATTTGAGAGCCGGCCATTGAAGAGCTTTGAACCAATATACTCTGTAATTATATTAGGGGCTCGTCAGACACGAGAGTTGTAAGCTGGAGAGCATGAGAGATAGAGAGGCCAAATCCTTACCAGAAATTTACTCGAAAAACACTATTTGTCCACAAATAGCTATGTCAGATAAATGCAATATAATTATGCTAATACAATTATTATAATAACTCACGTATATTGAAATATATTATGGTATATATATATATATATATATATATATATATATGTATATGTGTATGTATTTGTATATTTATTTTTTAAACACCGCCTGAATAAAATTTCTTTTCGCCATTTGGACTTCTTTTGTTTACTTTGTGTTAAGAATTTGTAAGTAGAAAACAGCCTATTGTGTATTGTGTGTGCCAGGTGTGATTCTTGGAAATAATTGTTATGCGATCGAGTATTGTGTCGAGACATATTTTATTGGTGCAGTATACAAAAATGCTCCAACTGAGAGATGAGTCAGTCTAGCGATAGGCACAAGCGAAACAAGACGTGTGTACGTTCGATAAGCTATATAGTGAAGGACTTTGCGCGTGTTATTGAATCGTGCATTACGTTTGTACTGGTTGCGTCCAGTTATATTTGTACCTATGTTATATGTGTTTTTATAGTTCTAATTAATTCTATAGTAATTTCAACGGCATTTTAATTCGAGTCCCGTAAATCGTAACAGTATATTTTGGTGTGCAATAAAGTGTTATCTCTCTCTCTCTCTCATAAAAGCAAGTTGTTTTTGTAACAGGCAACGATTACATGGTGCACATGCAACGATTTCACTTTACAAAGCTGTAGTAAAATTAAGGAAGTAGTAAAGAGTAGGGCTAGGGGTATACCGTATACGCCAAACCTATTACTTTATTGATATATTTATTAATACTACTGGACTGGCTGCTGCAAGTAAATGACGACCATATTTTTGTGTTAATTTGCAGCGTCACTTGCGGAAGTCTCTGGAATTAATACTGTTATTGTTGCAACTTGTTATGATATAGCTATATTGCATGTTGGTATTTCGATATTAATATTTCACTTAACGCTTTCATAGCTAGATCTAGCGTTTTTGAGCGTATCTTGTAACGTAATGCTACACGGAATTATTATATAAATATTGTTACGAGTTGCAGGACTCGAATTAAAATGCCGTTGGAATTATTATAGAGTTTATTAGAACTATACAAACACGTATAACACAGGTACAAATATAACCGAACATAAATTATTCAAACGTAATGCAGAAGGTCGTAATTCAATAAAACGCGCTAAGTCCGTCACTAATAGATTACCGAATGTCGTACACACGTCTCGCTTTGATCGTGGTTCCCACTCGACTGCCCTTTCCTCAATCAGCTTATCGTTTTAACTACACAAGTGTAATGTGTCCGTTTCGTAGTCGACTTAATCCGCCACACCTGGCTAATGACTCGGCCGCAGACGGCCATAAAAGAGTACAATAACACAATGGATTGCCAATCAATAAGTGAACAAAAGAAGACGATCATAAAAGGGATTACAATAGTTTCAATGTTATTAGTTCAAATTCCGACAGGTAATAAAATGTATTTTGTTTCAGATATGCAGGTGGATTTTGTTGTGTCGGGACCTGAGTTGTAACAATACTAATATTGCCGTAAAATTGTTGGAGGGGAAAGTTTGATAAAATTTTAGGGGCGAGCTGTTCTAAAAATGTCAGTTGAGTGTGTGAATTATATTTGAGACGTAAGGTACACTGATTATAAATGTTTTTTTATGGCAGGAGTTCAGCAGACAGGCAGACGGCCCACTTGAAGGAAGGCGGTTACCATCGCCTATGGTCATTTGCAACACCAAAGGTGCTACAAATGCGCTGCTGCCCTCTTAAGGGAGACTGGAACCTGGTCACTAATGCCGGAACACAACTCGAAGTTGCTATGGCGACATATCCTAGACCAGGGGTGGTAGCCATCCAGTCGGGCAAATGCCCTACCACCAGGTTGTGGGTTGTTTTGTCGCCTCTTATGACAGGCCGTCCGGCCGCAGGAAATTGTATTCTTTCTCCGTTCCTGCACGGATGTAGTGACCAGTTGCTGTTCTTTTATCACCACAAGCACTTCTGAGCTATTGCAAGTATTACAGTGGCTACTAATAAATCAATAGAAGCTCGCAGAGCGTAAAAGTCGATGTTAATAAATTAACACCCCTTACGCACAATACTGAAGTTGATCTTCGCTTCATCCATCGCACTTAATTAATAATATACCCTAAAAATTAATTCCCAACGAATGAATATTATAATACACAGTAATTAAATTCGTTTGATGGAGTCATCGCTCATGGCTGAAGCAATTTTGAACTGACAAAAGGAGCGGCGTGACTTTGTCATGGTGTTTAATCGCTGGAAAGCCGAATATCAACTTAATTTATGGATACACTTTATTAAATAACTCCAAAAAAGGAAGAGGTTTCTCAGTTAGTTTTTATATTAGTTTAGTTTTAATATTTTCCTTAGTTTAGCGGGTTGCCTGGAAAATATCGCGTTAAGTGACGAGGCCGCCCTTTGTTCATCAATCATTGTACTTAGTTTACGGTAACAATATTTTATTGTTTCTGACAAATGTATTAAATCTTTGTCCGATTTGTACGAGTTGTACGATTTGTCCGAGTTGTCCGATTTGTCCGAGTTGTCCGATTTGTCCGATGTGTCCGAATAATCCGAGTTGTCCGATTTGCTCGATTTGTCCTTTTTGTCAGTATTATCATTTTGTCATTTATCTAGTTTTCATAGACGGGGAATAGATAAATATAGCTCTTTAAACAAGAACACGCATTAGAGGTTGACCCGCGGGGTAAACTCTAGTTATTAAATATAATGTACTCTATCTCATTCTCTCGCAGGCTTTGTTCTATAGATTTATGTGTTTATCTCTTTTTAGTGTCGCTTTCTCGTTTCATCGTGTTTCAAATCACAACCATTTTTTTTAAAGCAATATGTGTTGCTGTAGATTCTCTTGCCGCTTGTTCTCCATTCAACAGCGACAACACGTTGCGAAGCAGTGAACATAGAATAGGAGGTAGATTTAAATTTTGACTTATATGTATGACCTTCAACGATTGTAAAGGTGGTCTGGAAGATATTGCCGCCCTTCGATAAGACCTCATATTGTATATATGTAACTGATATATGCAATAAAGAACATTCATTCATTCATTCAAAAAGTGTTCTCCAGTGGAACTTATTTTGAATAAAAACTTTTGAATTTGAACCATAACCATACTTTTAGATAGATAGATAGCACTTTATTGCTCACCAAATATACAATTTAAAAATAGGCAATTAAATATTGTTATGGTACAAAAAATAGGCGGCCTTATCGCTTAAAGTTTAAAGCAATATCTTTCAGGCAACCTATGTAGGTGGTGCAGATTATTAGGTATATCATAGACAAACATACTTAAACTACATATTTTATAAATTAAATGCACATACTTAAATTACTTTATGCAGGACTCGAATTAAAATGCCGTTGGAATTATTATAGAGTTTATTAGAACTATAAAAACACGAATAGCACAGGTACAAATATAACTGAATACAACAAGTTCAAACGTAATGCAGAAGGTCATAATTCAATAACACGCGCAAAGTCCGTCACTAAATAGATTACCAAATGTACACAACTTTTGCTTCGCTCGTGGTTATGGTTCGACTCCTCCCTCAATCAAGGCATTACTTTCTACTGCACAGATGTAATATGTCTACTCGGCTGCGTGGACTGAATTTCCTAGAATCAGTTTTTACTTAAAATCCGACTCACCTGGCTAATGACTGTCATAAAATATTACAATACACAATGGGCTGTTTTCTACTCACAAAGTAAACAAAACAAGTCCAAATGCCGAAGGGTAATAAAATGTGTTTCTACAGGTATGCAGGTGTGAATTTGTCTTTGTCGGCGTCTAGGTCGTAAAAATACTTACAAACAGATTTATAAGATTTATTATTTACTTTTATTATTTTTCTGACTGTTAAAGACAAAATGACGTTATATTTGATTCGAAGCATTTCGTTCCTAGACTAAAAGGAACCACCAATAATGAGAGAAGCCCGAAAATGGGAAATCCTTGAAGCAAAACTGTTAAGAATAAAACCTCTTATATTTGGAGTGGACATTTAGTGAGGGGAAATATGAGCAGCGAAATCCGACTTCGCGAATAAATATAGAAATATCTATTATGAGATTCTGCTCGGAGAATTGTAAGGACTCTTCAAGAAAATCTAAGAATGTGTATTGTGTTGTATGTGCCCAGTGCGAGCGGGTTGCGTAAGAAGCAAAATCAATGGCGGACGAAAAGCGAAAAACTTGGCGCTTTATACTACTTTGTTGTTTACTCGGTGAGAACTGACGTTGTGGTCAGTATTTGGAATTGACGCTTATAGTATCCTGTGATTTCTACCCTAAACCTCAATATTAGATAGATAGATAACACTTTATTGTATACGATTACAGAAAACACAGATGAACTTGTAATAGCCTAAAAATATTCTAAATGTGCACAATGGGCGGTCTTATCGTTAAGAAGCGATCTCTTCCAGACAACCCGTTGTACTTTTTTTGACAAAAATTGCACTTTTTTTCAATAAATAATCTCCGGCTTCAAAGTTAATTGGGTAGAGACAAGTTACAAAAACTTGTAAAATTTATATTTTCAAATAAAAGAAAGGACGTTGTTATTTTACTTTTAAAATATCATGATAAAAGTAATTTTAATAATTGTTTCTACTTTAGTACGCTGTTTGACTTGTTTAGGTTATGACAGCAATTCACTGCCATCTACCCCATTGTTAACAATCAAATGATTTGAATGCAAGAATCTAATTGAATAAATAATTGTGAATGATTTTTCATTCAAATAAATTAAGTGTATGTTATACTAGCCGACTCGTGCCCACTTCGCTGGACATCAGAAAAAAATTAAACACAATCAAATATACCTTATGTCACTCAGGAATAATGTATTTCCACTGGCGGAAGAATTTTCAAAATCGGTTTATTAGATCCAGAAACTACCCCCTACAATGTCACAAACTCACAAACTTTACCTCTTTATAATATTAGTATAGAAGTATAGATGAATGAATAAATAAGATATTCAATATTGAACTTTATCTAAGAATGTGTTTCGAATAATATTTTATTTTTTATTTTTATTGCAGGAGTTCAGCAGACAGGCAGACGGTTCACTTGATGGAAAGTGGTTACCATCGCCTATGGACATTTGCAACACCAAAGGTGCTACAAATGCGCTGCTGCTCTCTTAATGCAGACTGGAACCTGGTCACTAATGCCGGAACACAACTCAAGGTTGTTATGGTGACATACTTCAGACCAGGGGTGGTAGCCATCCAGTCGGGCAAATGCCCTACTACCTGGCTGTGGGTTGTTTTGTCGTCTCTTACGACAGGCCGACCGGCCGCAGGAAATTGTATTCTTTCTCCGTTCCTGCACGGATAAAAATAAATTTGTGTAAAAGAAACATCAGAATTACTTGTGGCGCCATCTAGTTACGTCGCATTTAGAAACTTCTTAATGATATTTTTATAGGGTGATTGTCATTCCAAGTGTCCTCCTCATACCACACAGTATACATTATGGACACTTAAGTAGTTGAGTATTTATTTATTTATTTCTAAGTCGCTATTATACGCGACACGCCATCACTCAAGCCACACATTGACATTTCAAACAAAATCTCTATTCACAAAACAAACTCAATAATTTTCATTTGGCATCCAGCCAGTATGCGCCCATATTTGATTAGAAAATATATTTCATGCAGGAAATTGCAAACTTTTTTATTCAACTACTGTATTTCACACGTTATGGTATAGATATATTGCATGTTGGTATTTCGATATTAATATTGTTACTAGTTGCAGGACTCGAATTAAAATGCCGTTGGAATTATTATAGTATTTATTAGAACTACACAAACACGTATAACACAGGTACAAATATAACCAGACGTAATAAGCGCAAACGTAATGTAGAAGATCGTAATTTAAATACACGCGCAAAGTCCGTCACTGAATAGATTACCGAATGTACACGAGTCTTGTTTTGATCGTGGTTCTCGCTTGACTGCCGCCTCTCTCAATTGGGGCATTGCTTTATACGGCACAAATGCCATATGTCTGCTCGACCGCGTGGACCGAATTTCTAAGAATCACACCTGGCTAATGACTACAATAAAAGATTACGATACACAATGGGCTGTTTTTCTAATCACAAATTTTAAACACAAAGTAAACAAAAGAAGTCCAAATGCCGAAAAGGTAATAAAACGTCGACAGTTACGCAGGTGTGAATTTGTCTGGCAAGAATGAAAAGTAATTAAAAGTATAAAATGATGTTACAAAATTGTTGATATTTTTTTATTACAATTTATACCGAAATTTAATAAAGGCTGTAAAAAAAATCGGACTTGAGTCGCATATATTATCTATGGTTTTTGTTTTTGACATTAATTCAGTTATTTTTGTGTTGTGGTGTACCTACCGAATAACTAATTATATTAATTTATTCTAATTTTAATACTAAACTTATACTAATATAGAGTATCTGTCACGTGCTGGTGTTGTGAGGAAGTGCATGTGCAGTGTGTGCCTTATGTCTATACCTATATATATATATATATATATATATAATCCTAGCTAGTGCCATGTGTGTTGTTTTTTCCTTTCTGTGCCTGGGTTATTAATTTTTAGGCTCTGTGTGTCTTGGTTTGTTTGTGAAGTGTGCGTGTAATGCAATGCGGTGGTAGTGCGCGTTGGTGTGAGTAAGTGCATAAGTTTTGTAATTAGTTGTGTCTTTGTGTGGTGTTATAATTTATCGTTTATTTGTTTGGACTACATTTCTAACACAACTACAAATAGTAGTAGATACGTAGTCTTGTAATACTACTGCGTGAGATCCCTTAAGGTAGATAATGAATTAGTAATGCGATCATTTTTATTGTTATTTTAAGACAAAAGCGATTAAATGCCGAAAATAATCTGGATTTGTAAATGGATGAGTTTAATGATAATCTTTGGAATACCAAATGTACATTTTTGTGGAACATAATGAGTTCGCTTTGTGATTGATATTCGATCATCGGAGGATCGTCTTACGAAGACGTTTTGGAAAAGTTTTTTCAATGTCATGAAATTTTGTGTAATTTATAAATTAAGTAATATTTATTTTTGACGGCCTCTGTGGTTGAGCGGGCTAAGCCTTTGCCGGCCTACCTCACTGTAACGCAGAGGCTCCGGGTTCGATTCCTGGTATAGTAAATTTCGGAAAACGTATTTTCTCCGTTATTTACTATGGTCTGGGTGTCTAGGATCGGCCCCAGAGTAGTCCGTTGTATATTACCCATGACACAAGCGTAACTTGCTTAATTTGGGGATATATAATATGTGTGTTTGTTTGCCGATTATTATTATTTACTTGTTTTTTAAAACACGCAGCTGTGTTAGTTATGCGAAGGCCAACACGTAGAGGGGCCTTCATAAATTTAATCAAATCAAATCAAATCAAATCATTTATTTGCTCAAAAACATGGTGTATACATGGATCTTAGTATGTTACTTTTAGGGTTCACATGTTTTTGCCGATCAGGCATGCAAATTGTACATAGGCTTAAAACTACTTTAATATTATACATGTCAATTTAAAATTATATAATCAATACAATACTAATTTTTGTCTATAGAAATGCTTAATGCATTGATATATAATTTTTTATATATCAATGGCTTTATGTCAATAATAATAATTTAATTAATTAAAATATTCTGCAAGAGAGTAAAAGCACCTGTTAATCAACCATTCTGAGAGCTTTCTTTTAAATAATGGTATGCTTTTAATTTCCCTTAGGTGTGAGGGCAGCTTATTATATATTAAGATTGCCATGCAGTAAACATTATTTTTGTATAACGACAGTCTAATATTTGGTAAAACAAGCTTTCCTTTATTCCTTATGCTTCGTGTTTGTTTACTGTCATTTAATTCAAAATTATCACTATGTTTCTTTACAAATACACATATTTCCTTAATATATAAACATGGTAGAGGTAATAAAGCTAAAGACTTAAATGAGGGTTTACAGCTATCTAAAAAATGGATACCTGTAATTGCTCTGATACATTTCTTTTGTACAATAAATGCTCTATTTACCTGAACTGAATTCCCCCATAGAATAATTCCATAGCTAAGAACAGACGACACATATCCATTGTACGCGCATAAGGACGTTTCTTTAGAGACTATTTGTCTTAATCGTCTTAACACATATACAAATCTATTTAATTTTCCGCATATGTGATTTATGTGATTTTTCCAGTTTATATGCTTATCAATGAAGATACCTAAAAAATTGATTGATTCCGTTTGTTGTATATGTTTGTTATTTAGTCTTACATTCAATGGTATGTCTTTAGCATTATAAGTATTAAATTGTATAATTTTTGTTTTGTCAATATTTAATTCTAAATCATTATTATGTAACCACTTTGTTATGTCACTAATTGTATCATTAACCTTATCTTCAAGTAGATTTTTATCTTTACATCTTACGGTAACTGTAGTGTCATCAGCATATAATATACATCTCTGTGGCGTTGAATTTGGGAGATCATTTACGTATAATAAGAATAGCAAGGGACCGAGGATGCTGCCCTGTGGGACACCAGATCTACATAACCTATAGTCCGATCTGGAAACAATGATTTCATCGTTACAAAATTTGGAAATTTCAGTACACTGATTACGATTTAGTAGATAGTTAGAGATCCAGCTGTTGGCTGTTCCTCTTATTCCATAGCATTCAAGTTTATTCAGTAGTTTTTGATGATTTACTAAGTCGAATGCTTTGCTCATATCCAGGAATATTGATGCAATTACGTGCTTGTTATTAAGAGACTCAGTAATATCTTTTATTAGATTGAAGCATGCTAGTGATGTCGAACTTCCTTTTCGAAATCCATATTGTTCTGGTATTAACATTTTCTGGGACGTTATATAGTTAAAAATTCTGTTATACATTGTCCTTTCAAATATCTTAGAGAGTATTGGAATTAAAGTGATTGGTCTATAATTGTTCATTTTTGTTACATCATCTTTTTTGTGTATCGGTTTAACTATAGAGTATTTCAGTTTGTCTGGGAAATATCCCTGTTCAAATGTTAAGTTAATAATATAACTAAGTACTGTGCAGATGTTTGCTGCAATTACTTTAATAATTCTTGTACTAATATTATCATATCCAACAGCCCGACTATTATTTAATCCTAATATCAATTTATGTACTTCTTCAGGGTCTGTTGGTGATATAAACATGCTTTGAGTAGAATTTGATATATTTAGGTTAGCTTTTTTATAGTGATTTACGTTTAATTTTTGTTCATTCAATTCAATAAAAAAATCGTTAAATTGTTCTGCAATAGATTTGGGACATTCATAAATCTTGCCATCTTTAATTATTTTATCAATTTGGTGTTTTTTATTTAGTTTTCCTGTAATGTTTGTTTTAATTATATCCCAACTTGCTTTACATTTATTTTTACTCGTGTTTATGTAAGACTTATTACTAATAGTCTGTGCCTTATGGATACATTTTTTAAGAACTGCACTATACTTTTTATACGTTGTTAGATTGTATTTTTTGTTAGATTTTGATTTGAGATACTTTAGATACAATATTCTTTTAAGCTGACATGAACGCTTTATGCCTTTGGTTAACCATTTAGTACTCTGTTTTTTACTGATTTGTTTTACTTTACTAACAGGAAAACATAAATTATAAAAAAGGGTCAAAGTAGAATGAAATTCTGAGAAAGCGTCATTAGCACTATTATTATTGTACACATCAGAAAACGTTAACGCAGATATACAATTTTTAAACTTAGTAATATTTTCTTGACTAAAATCTCTTCTAGTATAGTAGAAATATTCTTTAACGTGATTTATTCTATTAGTGTTTTTTATACTAATTGTTTGTCCTGTTTCATGATCTGATAATGCTAAGTGGTGTACTTTACTTTCTATGCATGCTATATCGTAATTAGTTGCAATTAAATCGATGCACGAGTTTTTTCTAGTAGGGGTATTAATATGTATATTAAAGTTATAATTTTTAAGTAGAGATAGTAACTCATTCGTGTTTTTAGAACATTTTAGTATGTCAATATTCCAGTCGCCACATATAACTATCTCATGTTTTTTGTATTTACTTGTGCTAATTCTATAAAGTAGTGATTCTAATTTTTCAAAAAATATTGTAATATTTAGTTGATTAGGTATTCTATATATACAGATAATAATTAAGTTGTATTCCGTAATTATTGTACCACAGCATTCGAATGCATATTTTATGTTTATTTCTTTAACTATTTCTAAGATTTCGAAATTTATATTATTTTTTACCATAATGCATGTACCACCTCTGCACTCTTCAATACGAGAAAAAGAGTCAACAACTTTGTAATTAGGTATAGTAATATTTTTTTCACTGTTTCGTGGGACAAAAGTTTCACAAAAACAGATACAATCAATATCCAGACCGTTTTTTGAGAGTTCGTCTAATGTATGTGTAAGAATATCCAGTTTATTTAAAAGGCCTGCTATATTTTGGTGTAGAAGGTTAAATTTAGTTTTAGTTTTAGATGTGTTAACGAAAAAAAATAGGTTTCTTTTGAGGAACTAATTTGTTAATCTGCTCAAAGTAAAATGGTATGGTACCTTTTTTGTATGACTTAATGTTAGTTCTTAAAGACTCTTTATTAAATTGATTTTTTATGTTAATTGGTTTAAAGTAATAGGGTATTTTACCTTTTTTAGTTCCATTTTTTATTCTGTTCGATATTGTATTGTTATTAAAATTTAAAAAATCATTTTCATAATCACTTTTTGAGATTTCATGAATTAAATTTTCAGCGATGTTATGAGTATTTTTATATTTGTTTTCAAGTCTAATATTTTTCAAAAATACAGTGTTTTCGTGTAATTTTGCAATAGATGCAATATGAGAATTATAGTAGCCCTCGTTTAATGATGTATTATATAATACTGGAATTATGAATATTTTTTGTACGAACTTAAGCTTATCAAGACATATAGATAAACTATTAATAGTATTATATGGATTTGTGTCGTTTGCGCCCAGAAATAATACAATTTGGTCTGAGTCGTACATTTCTGTTTTTAAACAATCAATATACTTAAATATTTCAGATGATTTTGCATTGGGTTTAACATATCCTGTAATGTAATAGTAATTATTCCACTTTCCTTCCCACAATTGTCTCAACTTTAATGCTAATCCAGCAGCTTGTTGATCCCCTAGTATAATTAATTTTCTTTTTCTTTGAGTATTTGCTTTATCGTTAACTATCACTGTCCGTTCGTTCATTTTCTTGTTGTTTTCTGTGTCGTATAAGTCATTTAAAACCTTTGTCCTATCCTGTTTGTTATTAACTTTCTGTGTTGATTTTTCTATGTTGTTATATGTTTGATTTTCAGAAAAAAATTCATTTCGCAGATTAGTGATCTTAGGGTTTTCTGTGTTAAAATTAATTATGTGTTTATTCATGTCATGGTTACTGTTGATATTTGTATCATAACTTACTACTGGATTCTTATTTTGTTCCGTGCTTGATTCCATAATAATTTTTCTAATTTTATTTACTGTAGGTGTCCCTATGTAGTTAGTAGTCTCAGAAATGCCTATCTTTTTGTATACATTAATTGTTTTTTCTAATTTGGTTATATTATTCTTTAGTGTAGAATTCTCCAATGATAGTTTTTCTACTTCGCTGTGAGCGATAGAAAGTTCAAGAGTAATTCTCTCAATTTGGTTTTGTAGTTCTAAAATCATACTAGAATCCAAAGGATAATTATTCGGCAGACTTTTCATGGATAAATCAGCAACACTTGTAACACTGCTATTATAGTCAACATTTTCCATTACGTCGGACAAATTCATGAGTGACTTGCTTTTGTTTTTATTGCGCATTGTTACATTTTGAAATTCTGACATGTTTGTTTTAAGTTGTCTAGGGATGCATGTAGTTAAAATTATAAAGCGAAGGCGTGAGGCGTGCTCTTTATACTTCAAAACCGTTATAAATTACTTTCGGTTTAAGAGCGATTTATCTCATTAAGCAAGCGCAAAAAATATGTGTAGTAAAGCAATGAGCAACTAGCTATAGCAAACTGGTTTTCGTCGACAGTTGGTTGCAAGCGGCCTGCCGCCGGCGCGTAGCGGTGACTCATGCGAATGGAATGTTGCTTATGGACGCACGGCGATCGTTACGGAATAATTTTGAAAATAATTTACTAATATCTTCGCCATACCTGGATGAATCTTCTTAATGTATATACCATTGTGAAGATCTTGAAACCAGCTTTAGTTCTAAGTTACTTTCACGTAATAACTGTCACTTGAAACTACTTTACTCGAATTATTTTTGCGGAGCAAATGAACAATGACCTCTCGTTCTACAGTTTTTGTATGTAAATGAAACGATACTGATTGACGATTATCCCTGTCTACTCCATATAAAAATGCACCCAAGAACAAGCCCCGGCCAGTGCAGGACTATTTTTGGAAATGAGAACAAAAAATGCCGGGCTATTGGGGTGAACTGCTAGTGGTACTAGGGGGTCTGTGAATATGGGGAGTATGTCGTCTGAACGTGGCAAAGTTCGGGAAACACGAAGAAGTTGGCAGACAGTGACTTGCTACTGCAGGGGCCCCAAAAAATGTCGCAGAATATTGGTGAGGGGAAACATGGATGTGTGTGGTTAAGATATGTCGGGAGGTGGGCTGCAGATTCACCGAAGCTACTTCCGACATTATGCCATTTATCACTTTCCCCTCGAGCTTGATTCTCAGCTCTGGCGGTCTCCACTCCGTGCCGGCTGTCTAAAGCAAGCACGGAGGCGGGATCTTGAGTCTTACTAATATATAAAGCTGAAGAGTTAGTTTGTTTGTTTGCTTGACCGCGCTAATCTCTTTCTACTAAAATTCTTTTAGTGTTAGATAGCCCATTTATCGAGGAAGGCTCTATTTCAGCACGCAAATATCAATAGGACCGGAGCACTAATGAAGAATGTTAAAAAATCGGGGGTGATTTTAACTATTCCACGCGGACGAAGACGGAGGCAGAAGCTAGTGGCTATATATATATTTTAATGGAATTTTATTTACTCTTCTTCTTTCTTTCTTCTTCTACGTGTGCTCGCGATTTCGTTCTCATGGATTTTTTTGGCGGAACCCTAAATGATATGAAATATTTATTCTTGCATAAATGTTGTTGTATACAGGTGTTATTCCTATTAATACATGGTTCAGTACATTTTACCAGTTTGACTGGTGTGCAAGTAAGCGGGATCTTAATCGTTATTATTTAATTAGTTAGTTCCTATTTATTTTATTAAGTACATTTTTATTTATTTATATATTTATTATTCAACTTGTATACTATTTATTACCTTTATTTATTAATTAATAATATTTATTACCTTTATTAATTATATAGATGTCTGTTTTTTTTAAAGTATTTGCAAGTGAAAGTTCCGTCAAAATCGGTCTAGCCGTTTCAGAGATTAGCCGGTAAATCCAGACAGACAGTTAGTTAGACAGACAAAAATTTTGATGTAAGCACCGTATATACCTTTCATATTATGCATTTAGTAAAAAGCTGTTATTTGGACATTACAAACAAACGCTTCAAGTTATTTATCTGTATAGACTATAGATTGATAAAATTTTATGGGTTGTGAAATTAAAATGCCGATAGAATTACCACAAAGTTTTTTAGAAGTACACATACGCAATGCACCTTACAAATACAACCGAATACAACAAGCCCAAACCATAAAGCAGAAAATAGTAATTACATAAATCGCGAAGTGTCGTTATAATATACTCGTTCCGAAAGTGCACTAGGTGATGCCTCGATCGCAGTAGAAAGTCAACTAACTCAGTCGCCGACTGACCGACCTTATATATCTGTAAAAATAGGCATGGCCGCTTACAAACATGCCCATTAGTCCTTGAATTTTTCAACTTGTAGCTTTATGGCTTTTAAGAACGTGCATGAAATGCAAACAACAGAAAGAAAGGATTTATTACGTTTTAACGGGAAGCAGGCAAAGGGATTAATGCGCGCAATAGGTATCTTAAATTCGAAGGGTAATAAAACACCTGTAAAGGATTAATATCGGTTCGCAACAATATAAATACATTTCTACTCTTGTATTCGAATCTTAACAAATAGCTTGGAGCTTCACCTCGCCGGCCCCTGCCCTTTTTTTTGATTTTCAGTACTCCGGGCCCCGAGTTTGTAATTTACTCGAATTGGAATCGTCAGTTGTGACGATCTTAGCAGTCTATATATCATTGAGAAAAGTGATGCATTTTGCGAATGTTTTTTATCCGTGAATAAACGGAGAAAGAATACAATTTTTCGCGGCCGGGCGGCTTGTCTTAAGAGGCGACAAAACAACCTGGTCTAAAGTATGTCGCCATAACAACCTTGAGTTGTGTTCCATTCATTAGTGACCAGGTTCCAGTCTCCCTTAAGAGAGCAGCAGCACATTTGTAGCACCTTTGGTGTTGTAAATGTCCATAGGCGATGGTAACCGCTTTCCATCAAGTTGGCCACTGCCTGTCTGCTGAACTACTGCAATAAAAAATTTAAAAAATCTAGAGACTACAGATATTTGACCATCTGTCGGTCGAATGGATCTCGAGTCGGACTGACACGGTTTTTCTTCATGAAAATTGCAGACTCAAGGTTCTGGGAATCTTTAAAAATTTACTTACTAAAAGCTCTCCTTTTGTATGTTATGAGATATAATAATATATCTATGCGAGTACAGGACGCTACAACTTACCAACGATAGTGGCCAGTATGATGAGTGCGAGCACCACAGACGTGACGGCCATGAGGACGAGCGAGGTGACGTCACTGGAGGTCCCGTTCGTGAGGGTCCCGTTAAGGGTGGTGTTGCAGCCCCACGACACCGCCTCAACCCACGAACAGTTGCTGTCGAACCAGGACGGCGGGTACGTGACGTCATCTGGAAGAGATGCAAAATCACGTTACGTGGATTCATTTATTGCTTCATAATAAAGATTAGATTAGAATAATTACAGGTAATTTTAATACCAAGGGTAATAAAACATGCATCTACAAAAGGATTATTGGTTTTCCGAATACGCCACCACAGCAATAAAGGTTAATACTTGACTGGATCGCCAATAGATGGCGCTGTACAATTATTAAGGTAGCAGACAATTACCGAAATACAATACAATAATTTTTATTGTACACCAACATTACATAGAAAAAATACAAATATACAAACAAAAAACTTACTAAAAGGTAGTACAATGGGCAGCCTTATTGCTAAAAGCAGTCTCTTCCAGGCAACCTTTATAATACCTATAATAGGTAGGCCTGCGAGGCTTGGCAATAGCTTCGCTGGAAGATGTTCCTTTGAGACGGAGGATCTCGATCCTCCACCTAGTCAGGACATCCCTAAACTTGTTTTTGCAAGAGATGTCAATGCTGTTAACTGTTAAGCACTTTTCTTTATGCGAAATAGGTTCTGATGATATGGTCAAGATGGAACACGCTTTCCGAGATAATATTTATTAATTAAATAATTTATCTAACAAAGATCACATAGCTTTTTCAAAATACATTAATAAACGATACGTTTAACAGCGCACAAGGAAATAATAGAACTTACTAAACGGGCAAAATTTATATAAAGTGAATTATTTAATTATTTATTCAATTTAATTTAGTAGTAAAACTACGTATTGACGGTTTTAAGCGCGGTAATTTATTTGATGTTGGTTATTCCGACATTTCGGCCACTTTTCTCTTCAAGCCATAACATGTTGCGAAGCGGTGGTAAATTAGATTCTGATTAGGCTCCCATAGATTAATTAATAATCATAAATAAAATTAAAACTAAATAATTTAAATGAACAAGTTGGCGGTAGGCTAAGTAAAACTTTAACAATACTCGTTGACACTTGACATCTGCGTCTTCCGTGATCACGGCCACTGAAAAGTGGCCGAAACGTCGGGATAACCAAAATCAAATAAATTGCCGCTCTTAAAACCGCTGAAACATAGTTTTATTATGTATACAAGTCGCGAAAACTTAAAAAAACATCAATTTAATAGTTTAAGTTAAATTGATGGTACGTCATTAAAAAACAAAAGAGAAATAAATCAAACAATTGTGGTTAACACTGAAAGAGAAAAAAGTATGAAGATAATTGGCGCACGAAGACGGAGTAAATATTCACATAGGGTGTATTTACACAGGATTATTATTAAAATCTATTATGGCTTGGCAGCTAGGCTTTTTAAGCCAGATATTAGTTTCGTAGTACAGCTGAACTGTAGGTAATCAGCAAGTGCCATTCAACGGAGTTCTTGTGACAACTCAAAATGCCACATTTGACTAAACAGTTCACATTTCTTACAAAACACATAATTACTACTTAAAAACTATCAATATCCTACAACTGTTGTTCATTTTAGAGTAATAATTTTACACATTATTAGAAAATAAAACTGCACATCACATTTCCTCTCAGTTCCCGCCAAAAAATCCATTTACACAGGTTTGTACACAGATTCATTGTTGTTCAATGAGTAACACAGATTCTAGTATTGCATTAGCCCTGCCGTACGCCGAAGGCATGTGGAGGCAACATTGTTGGCACTGGTGGGGCTTGCGACTTGTCCGAAGATGGAATGGCGTAGTGGGAATCAGGCCTAATAGTTCAACCTCGTATTCTCTGAACTGTTATGTACATAAGCAACAAGCAAACAAATAGAATAAATTATTTATTTTTAAATTTCTAATTTCTTCGAGTCGAGAACTTTCTCGCAATGGATTTATTAATGTTTATTTTTGAATAGAGAACAAGTTGTTGTTTTATTGGGAAAAGTCTTTAGAATTTCGTGTTACTGGCGTTAAAGAAAATACGAACCTCAAGTTCAGTCCGTGTTTTATTTTAGTTTGATACTTTAGGAAATTTAAATTGAATTTTGTAACTTACTTTACACTAGTTATGAACCAACTTTGATCGCGCGTGTTGGATTTTATTGTGGCAGGATACAGTGATACTATAATTGGATGTCATATTTAAATAGTATGTATACTTAGAAGTATTATATTTTTGTCAAATTTTGAAATAACATACATATAGTACCACTAGCTTCACTGTGTCACATATATAGACAGAGAGATAGTTGCATGGAAGTTATGCTATTTCAAAAAAGGTAAAAGTTTTCTCTCGTCATACTTTGGATATGGAATATTCTGGACTAAAATATTGTTACGAGAGTTCGCGAGACTCCAATTAAAATGCCGTTAGAATAACTATAGGGTTTATTAGAACTATACAACCACGTATAACACAGGTACAAATAAACCGAACACAACCAGTCCAAACGTAATGCAGAAGGTCGTAATTCAATAAACGCTCAAAGTCCGTCACTTATTAGATTCCTGATTGTAGTACACACGTGTCGCTTCGCTCGTGGTTCTCACTCGACTGCCTCCTTCCTCAATAGGGCCATCGCTTTATACTGCACGGATGCAATATGTCCCCTGGCCGCGTGGACTGAATTTCCTAGAATCAACTTGTACCTTAACTCCGTAACGCCTGGCTAATGATCACAATACAACAATAGGCCGTATGCAAAGTAAACAACCATAAAAGAATCTAAATGTTGTTAGTACAAATGCCGAAGGGTAATAAATGTGCTTTGTTTCAGATATGCAAGTGGGTTTTGTGTTTGTCGGGATCTGAGTTGTAACAATATTCTGGATACCTACGTAATACTAAAAATATTACATGGATTAATTAAGCAATTATTGTACGACTAGTAATTTAAATAAAATCATGAGAACTCGCCTTTACGCCGCCATATTTCCTTTAGAATTCTTTCTTTGAAATGCGGCACCGGACCGGGGTACCGTTCCGTATTCCGTTCCACGCTCGTTTATTAAACCATTTCCATTTGAATGCGTTTCCTACATAATTGCACATTCTAATTGAATTGTGAAGGATAATTAAATGTTGTAAAACGGAACGCAAGGGCCTTTTTATTAGTTAAATGGGCGTGTTGAACGAAACCTTTGATGCTGTTATAAAAGTGTTCTTAATTCGAAATGTCTTCGAATTTCACAATCTATAAAAGCAAATAGTGTGTGAGGCACAGACTATATTAATATAATGTCTGAGGTTTTGGCAGGCACTTGAAAGGTGAGTTTTGCTGTGCAGTTTTATTTATGATGTTACCAGAGATTGCATGACCACATTTTGAAGATATACATACATGTATTCGTAGAATTTTCTTACAACAAATTTGTACTCTACTTTCAACAATATTATTAGGAATGTGTCCCTAAAAATCATTTTGATTCAAGTAAGTTTTCATACATACAACTTTTTACTGATTTGATTTTTGTTGATTGATTTGTATATGTAGAAATTTACATGAAATGAAAATTAAATTTCTGTGAAAAAGTGTATTATTAAAATATGTGCAAACAGATTTTTCATACGTAAATTTTGTTGAGCGAGGTCGACCTTCGTTTACGTAGATCCTCCAATAACAATTAAAGCGTTTTGTCCTTTTATTTGTACAAACTTATGACAACATAAGTTTGTAAGCTCAGAAAGAACCCACGAAGCTGTAAGTTGATTTGACTATCCGCTCTATATAGTCTTAGATCTTGCTGGATAAAAATATATACGCAACCATGTACTCTACCCTTTATAATTCAATTCCAAAACAAACAATCATGGCGAAACCTTATTTCCACGTTATAAAAAACGGAGGGTCTATGAAAAAATGTGTCTATTTTATCTATTCCCGGTCACGAGAGGGTTTTGGAAGAGTTTTTATACAGGCAAAAGTAAGTATTAGTATCGTCAGTCCCTTAAGTTTGGGTCGTATTACGTGATCTGGCTATGTAACCACGGTTGGCACTCTGTGGGGATCCGCTGGACAGTTTAACTTGATGACGTGACGGAGCTGAGGTCTTGTGTATAATACTCTCGGATTGGTATAGGTTTTACTCGTTTTTTAAACGCCTTCCAAAAGGAGGGAGGGATTGTCAATTCGTTTGTATGTTTATTTCTGAAGCAAATTCACTTCTTTATAATCGGTGTGACTTGAAAATCTATGAAAGGAAAGTGACTCTAAAAGCAGATAAACACATAAAATTCGACCTTATTTTTCAAAACAAAAGACATTTCTCTTTACCCGTTAGTATTAATTTTCAATTTAAATAAAACTTAAAAGATTTCAAATGAATTTTAGCTCTATCTGTACTTAAGGCAGATATTTTTTTATACGTAGATCAAAGGAAATTGTACGTACTAGTGCATTTAATTTTTAACTTTATTGTAGTGATTTAAAGTGTAATTTAGATTGATTTTTTAATGATAATATGTTGTCGGATGTAGGCTAAAGGAATTATATTTATACTAGCTGTACCGGCAGACGTTGTCCTGCCCTAAAGAAATAAGATTTAGAACCCGATTGGTCCAATTGTGAATCTAAGCCATCCTCGAATCCACTTGAAGACACACAAAAAAATTCATTCAAATCGGTCCAGCCGTTTGGGAGGAGTTCACTGTCAACACACGTACCTAGAAGAATTATATATATAAAGATTAATAAAAGTTAGTGAAGAATTATCTGTGAGTATATTCACACACACACAATTTTTATTGAATGAGTTCAGAAGACAGGCAGACGGCCCACCTGATGGAAAGCGGTTACCGTCGCCTATGGACACTTGTCACACCAAAGGTTATGACGCTCTCTAAAAGAAGACTGGAACCTGGCCATTAATGCCGGAACACAACTCAGAGTTGTTATGGCGGCATACTGTAGAACGACCATACCTTTGTATGTGTTACTCCATTTCTCCCTCAGTTGTGGACCGATTTTCAAAATTTTGTCTGTCAAAGGTAAACTTACTCCCAAATTAGTCCCATTGTCACCATGTCAGGCTCTGATGAGTGGATTCCAAGGAATTAGAGAAACCCCCGAAAATTGTTATTCAACTTCTTCGTAAAACGATATCTCCGTCAGTTGTAAAACGATTTTTAATTGTTTTTCTTTACTCGTAAGTGTATAATCCCGTGGGAACGAAGTGGCGAACGTAACTTGTTTAACTTGAATATCATATAGACTAGATTTTTATGTAGTATTCTCACAATGACGTTTAATTTACTACGTACTATAGAATGCGTCCGTAACTAGCTTTTTGTTTTTTTTTTTTTTGAGGCGAGGGAAAATGCTGACCGATTTACGCACTCTCTGGGCCGTCACTAGGAAACGGCGCGCATCCATCGGGGGCGATAACGCTAGCAATAGTATGCTTTGTTTGCGCTCCGTCCGCGATGGCTTGACACAGAGGAGTGTGGAGACTCCGAGCGATGCTACACGAGCGAGCAACCTCAATACCCACTAAAAACCCCCTCCTCCCTGTCGACCCTGCGCTTTTGTTGTGAAGGAAGGACTGAGATATAGAACATAGTTACGCAACAGTCGATCCAGCGCAATAAAGTGCCTGGAGTGTGCCCTGGGAGAACACACCCCACTTCGAAACGGGGGCAGATGAATCCCTTGCGATGCCTAGTAGCAAGGGGCCCCTCGTACCGGAACCTAACTCAGGGAGGGAAGTAATGCGCGTACCTGCCTCTCCGGGTGCCAGCTGTCCGTAACTAGCTTATGTGAACACTCGTTATGGTCCATGGACAAGCACCCCCTTTTGCACGGGGCTGTTGTCAATACTTTACAATGTTTAAATGAAAAGTAACTATGTATTAAAAAAATGCCTTCATATTTGCTAAAGTACTATTCGAACCACTTAAGAAATATAAATAGGGATAGTCAAGGGATGACTTTTCATCGGTAAATTTGTTATATTCTCTTTTTTATTTTAATTAAATTGTATGCATTTTAACTCGTCTCGATGCGTCATCGCTGCGGCCATGTTCAGGCGAATTTAAACTATACTTTCTGAGCTACGTAGCGCTGCTTGTTTAGACGGCATAACTAAGGGCATCATGGTCGCTTAAGTGACAAAGCCCTTTAATAGTGTTTTAGCGCTGCAACAAATATATGAGGCAGTAAAGGGCACGCTCGCCCCGCGCAGGCTTTTTTAACGCTTTCATCAAGATCGAACTCTTGTTTTAAATAGCTTCTCTAGTACGTAGTACATATAACCGTCATACGGCCCATCCTGATGTACGGTTGCGAAGCCTGGACGCTTACCCGAAAGAAAGAGAACCAGCTGTTAGTGGCTAAACGACAGGTTCTCCGTAAGATTTTGGGTCCAATGAGGAGAGACGATGGCAGCTGGTGGGTCCGAACCAACGTCGAAATTGAAAACCTCGTGGCTGAGCCTAGCATACTAGGAGAGATAAAATCTCACCGCCTCCGTTGGCTCGGTCACGTGGAACGGATAGGAGAGGATCGAAGCGTGAAGAGGGCCTATTTGGGACGATCGGTGGGCGACGTTCGGTCGGTCGTCCCAAATACCGGTGGAGGGACAGAGTGGAGGCTGACCTGTGTGAGCTTCAAGCCCTTAACTGGGAAGAAATCGCACAGTACAGAAACAGGTGTCGTGGTCTCGTTTCGGAAACAAAGACACATTTTGGGTCGGTGAGCCAACGGAGTAGTAGTACGTAGTACATATAACTTAATGCATTCTCAGACAAAAAATTGTAGAAAACAGCTCTCTGAATTGTTCTTAACAGATGAGCACATTTCTCTTTATTGCCTTAATATTTGTTGTTCCTTACCAATCCTTTGACCTATTTTCCGTCACATTAAACCGACGATTGTTGTTACTAAACTTTTTAAGTAACACAGATACTGCCGTTTTCCTTGTGCTTACGACTCGTGTTTGTTACGCCATTGCCTACGGGTATGAGATTTCTTGCATGTTTGAAGGCGAAAGTCTATCTAATTCCAAAAACAACGCTTTCTTTGCGTTCTATTGTCGTGGAACAAGTCGAGTCTGTTCGTGTTAATATTTCGTACAATAAGAGCTGATTTTAACAGACTTTAGAGTTATTTTTTTATCTTCTTATATATAAAAATGAATGTTTGTTATGTCCTTTATAGATTCCTAAACTATACATTTGAACATCTTTAGTAAAGTTGTTGTGCATGAGCCAAAGAAGGTTTCTGAGTTGGTTCACAATTGGACTCGGTAGGTGGCGCTGCTGTCGGCATATCGATTGAAGCTTTTCCGGGCAGGACGACGTCTGCCACAATTGGACTCGGTAGGTGGCGCTGCTGTCGGCATATCGATTGAAGCTTTTCCGGGCAGGACGACGTCTGCCGGGACAGCTAGTGTGTTACAATAATAACAGCCTGTAAATGTCCCACTGCCAGGCTCGGACCTTACATTTATAGAGGACCGGCAGTCCGCGACGCTTGTCCAAGGCGAATGGCAGGTTTGACATATCGGTTATCTCGATGTGCAGGTGTCATCACGATGTTTTCCACCACTTAGGCAATATTATAACCTAATGTGCTCATTGCTATACTTACAATGACCACATGCTGAGAGTGAAGGTTTCATCGTGATGAAAACTGCACCTCGAGATAACCGATGTGTCAAAATTACCAAGCCTTGTCTCCCAGCAGTGAGGACGCTTTAAATTTTGTTATTATACGTCTCCTTTGTAGGGTGTTAGCAGACCAATCGATCCATCGTCGCTGGTAGAATGGATTAGTCGACGTCGATCGAGATGTCCTACCACATCGATCGATTATAGAAAGGACTAGTCGATATCGATCGAGCTGCTTGATTATCCGAGCACGCTCTGGCTGCCCGCCAGCGAAATAAATATAGCCAGACGATATGGTTAGTCGATCAACCAAGATCGACGCCAGCGATTGGGGATCGATCGATTGGTTAGTCAACGTTTTATGGAACGGGACACATCAATCGCTTAACTTCGATCAACGTCGATCGATGCTATCAATCGATTTGTCTAGTAACACGCTTATATGTATGTACGTATTAATATGTAATTCACTAAAGAATTGATATAAAAGCACATTTGCAATACTCACTTCGAGTGTCATTTAACTCGTATGCTGGAGGCTGCGTTGCGTTCATGTTGCCACGGTCGCTCGTCCTCCTGTGACAATGAAATATGGTAATTAGTAACAAAGAATTACATTGGAGTCAACTTCTTTATCGACGCAGTGGAGAAATATAGAAGGGTATAAAATCCGTCACGTTTTGCCGTCATGGCTGCATGAATATTGGTATATTTGGTAGATGTACTGTTTAGTGTCACTGGTATAGGAAGGTGGACAGAAGTACAAGTATAAATTACAAATTCTTGAAGGGAAGACTTCATTACGCACATTGGGCACTTTTGGGATGAAGAAAATGCACTGAACTCGTATGACTGTTACGTTCAAGTACATACAGACTAGCTTCTTCTCGCGACTGCGTCCGCGTGGAATAGTTGCTTTGGGCTAACACTTTGTTTACGTAGAAGGTGAAAATATTTTTAAATAATACGTACGTTAGGCCGTATATATCAATAAATATGTTGGTATATATTGGTACTCGTATAAGATTTAATATACACATCAGATTGTGTAACTACATTGCGCAGATGGAAGCGTGTCCAGAAGGCTGGTTGGATTGCCAGCCTGGATGGTAATGCTAATTCACTATGCGAAGTATAAACAAGCTTTCTAGTTTTGGCATCAAAGATTTTCCTACTTAACCTGTAAGCTCGTTTAAGTCAAATTATCGATAAAAAGCCGCAAGACTAATATCACTATCTCATAATATACCAAGAATATATACCCATTTCATACTAATCCTATATAAACAGAGTGAGACAACAACACAAAAACAATCACTGTGCAAGCGCAATCTGCGTACATATATTATGTGCTAGAAGTGCTAGGCCGTGTTTCTTCCTAGAAATATCTTCGTTATTGCACCTATAAATTTAACTAGACTGTAGTTTTCAGTATGCAATGTTTCTTTACAATTGTGAAAGCGCAATTAAAATATCTATAGGAAAATGTTATAAACACAGTTCCTCTTGCAAGCAACTATTGTCCCGGCAATTAAGTTTTAAACGCCGTTTTACCCGGAATTCAGTGTAGTAACTGTTCTCGTTTTAGCACATTTACAGCATTTTAACATTCCCCAGCGGCTTGGCTTACAAAGAATTTTATATCTATATATTTTTTTGTTTTGTTTTGTGTTTGTTTCGTTTTTTCTATGCGTAAGTCACTTGAACGGCTCTAACGAAAGACCAGCCAGCATCATGCTGAGTTAGGACCGATTCAGAACTTCATTTCAATTGTATTGTCTTATTTATAAGTACGTTTTGGTATGTAGGTAGTCCTGAATAAAGATTTTTCTTTCTTTCTGTCTTTCTATATCTGACAATTTGTGGTTTAAAATTTATTTATTAACTTAGAAACATCGCTATCATTACAATTGTCACCAATACGATAGCATAGTACACATAACACATTATAGCAGATATATGTATAGATAGTGTATACATATTCAGTCGTCATAACATATTGTTACAACCTAGGCGCCGACAAAGACAAATTCCACGTACAGATTTGTAGAAGCACTTTTATTACTCGTCAGCATTTGAACTAATAACTAATAACCTTGAAACTATTGTAATCCCTTTTACGATCGTCTTCTTTTGTTCACTTATTTATTGGTATACTTTCTAATTATTGTTCAGAATAGCCTGTTGTCCATTTTATTAGCTCATTAGCATCATTAGCCAGGTGTTGAGGATTCATTTTCATTTGCTTAGTATAAAATGACGGCCTGATAGAGAGGGGGCGGCAGTCGTGTGAGAACCATGATCAAGGCGAGACGTGTGTACATTTGGTAATCTATTAATGACGGACTTAGCGCGTTTTATTGAATTACGACCTACTGCATTACGTTTGGATTTGTTGTGTTTGGTTATATTTGTACCTGTGTTATACGTGTTTCTATAGTTCTAATAAACTCTATAGTAATTGTAACGGCATTTTAATTCGAGTCTCGCTAATCGTAACAATAGAATAAATAATATAGTAACCTCTTTCCATCAAGTGGGCCGTCTGCCTGTCTGCTGAACTCATGCAATAAAAAATATGCATCCGTTGGTAGCGGATACATATATGGTGGCTCTTGGTGTCGAAACTGTGGGGGGCCAAGGGTCCAGAAGCCCACCGACTTTATCGAGACCTATCGGCCAAGCGATGCGCTGGAACGTATTTAGGGCAACGCGCAAGCGTTGCAGTAGAACGTGGTAACGCGGCCAGCGTTTTGGGAACGTTCCCAAGAGAAAGTAATTTGACACCCACTTTTTTAAAATTTAAGCAGTATATAGATATTATTAGTATATATTAGTTTTTTAATGAATATATTATTTTTTCACAATAATAAAATACAATTAAAATTTTCGTGATTACTACATAGTCTACGTCTTCCGTGATCACAGCTACTAAAAATTAGCCAAAACATCCGAATAAAAATTAAATAAAATATCGCGCATAAAACCGACTTTCGTTGTCCTTCTTATACTCTTCTTAAAACAAAACTAATAAATCTAAAAGTTTGGCTAAAGACCCAAGTAATTATTTAAATGTCTAAATAATTTAACACACATTTCAAAAGCAGAAGTTGTGTATAAGCTTTTCACAGAAAATTTGCTTCGCAAACTGTGTACAGGTGTTGCTTAGATTAAGGTACTTATCTCCTTATACAGTCTATATAAAACATTTGGGTTGTTTACAAGAAACTTTATTATTCCCGAATTCGTTAAACATGTGGATTAAGGCTGGGTACAACTGTATGCGAGAAGCGAGTAATACTACCCGTGCGCAGAAGGTTTGCCGATAGCTTCATGATGCCACGCGTCGATGGTCAGCAGGGTTGACAAAAAAAAGGTTACATAAATAGTTGTTGCAATAAATTTATTATTGTATGTACTTTCCATTAGTATATACAACAATAGTAAGTAGTTATCGGCAAACCTTCTAGACTAGTAAACAAGTGCCTTTTGGACCAACTTTTTTCAGCAGTCTCCGAAAATTATAAATAAGGTGTCATTCGATTCGGAATCGCATCTAGATGATTTTTGAAAAAAATTAAGTTAACAATTATCACACTTGCAATGTTTATGTTCAAGCAAAACAAAAATATTTTGTAACAACGAAAATTATTAATAAAAAAATGAAAAATAAACATTTTCTAATTTTTCCAAAGGGGTTCTATTCTAAAGCCTTTCAAGAATTGCTCCAAGAAAGGAAAAAAATCTTAAATTTATAGTTTAACAATTATCACACTTGCAATGTTCATGTTCAAGCAAAAATAATGTATTAATTAACTATTGAATAACTAAATGAAAAATTGTTATAAAAAAAATTCCAAGCAGATTATTGTTCATTCATCTATTCAGTTAGTGCCTGAATTTGTTTCATTTTTTTATTTTCATATTTAGTATGTTTAAATAATATTTATTCATTAAAGGGCCGATGTGGGTGTGGCTTGCGTAAGCCAGAGTACCCGTTTTGGGCCGTATTTTCATTCCTCTGGGAAAATTATAAATATTGATCTTACAGTTTCGGGAGTCAAGACTTTTTTAGGAAATTTCCTCCTCTTTTTGAATCTTTTTTCAAATTTGAAAAATCTTTATTACTTTTTGAGATATTTGCAAAAAAACTAAACCCCCTTTTTTTTAGTTAATTGTTAATAACTTTTACAATTTTTGCAAGCGGAACTTCTTTTTTTTCAAAAATCATCTAGATGCTATTCTGAATCGAATGACACCTCATTTATAATTTTCGGAGACTGCTGAAAAAAGTTGGTCCAAAAGGCACTTGTTACACTACTACTGTGCACTATTCTGCGCGCATTACACTTTTTTATTTTTAACCGACTTCAAAATGGAGGAGGTTTTCGATTTTCCCATATTTTTTAAAATCCAAAGGTCACTCCCGAATATGTCCCATTATCACCATGTCAGGATCTGATGAGTGAATTCCAAGGAATAGAGAAATACACGAAAATGTATTACAGATTTCCTCATAACATGATATCTCTATCAATTCTTAAACGATTTTCAATATTTTTTCTTCAATCGTAAGTAAATACTCCTGAGGTAATTAATGCTATGGTCACCAAGTCAACATCTAATTAGTGGATTGGAAGGAAAATATGAGTGACAATTACTTGTTAAAAAAACTTCTTGGAAAAAAAACTTGTATACGCGTGTAGGTATTTCATTTTCTACAGGCGCTTCATTTTTGTAATGCATGTAATGCTATTTCTTCGTCTGTTAGTATACACTCGAGGTGTACCCATGATTACCAAGTCAGGATCTGATGAGTGGATCGCACCGAAATCGAGAACAACCCTTGTTGACAAGCATCAACACTAAAGAGCAAAATAGTAACCTTGTAAACATCTACCAATAGTACAATTTCTACAAGCGCTTAATATTTTATTTCTAAGGATATTCAAGTATTTGCGCAACTAAAAAGCAAACAATAAATATTTACTTTCTACAGTATCTTGAAGTTGGTGCGAAGTACTATCCGTAAGAGTTAACTTGAGACCTGAGTGGAATTTGCGCTCCCCTCCCGACCCCCGCCTTCTTACCGCTCTCGCCATCGACGCGTCAGTACCTCGCGCTTACGTCATCCGAGCGAAGTCTCAAGTTAACTCTTGCTGGTTGTAAAACAAAAATTACTGTATCCAACATTTGTTGTTGTTTTTTTATGTTTTACTTGGCGAAGTTGGTTAAATATTTGTTTTTGAAGTGAAACTTCTATATAGAGGGGGTCTTACGATTTTTCGCTCAAGAAAAAGCGTCACAGTCACGTGGTCTAATTCTTACATTTTTAAACTCGTGATATCTTTCGAATGGGATGTCCGAATTGAATAATTCAAAAAGTCATATAAAGTTATTGAAGCAGTCTTAAATATGAAGTAATTTATTTTGATAAGGATTAATACCAAGATACAAATAAAGAGCCTTTTCTAGCGGCGGCATTTTAATTAATTTTATAAAATAAATGAATACTTATTGTGGCATAACTATAATAGTTAGACATATGCTGTCGCGACACTTTTTGTAAATAATGATGTGTTCTACAAAGTCGTAGTACATTATTTTATTCTATCATCAATAGTTTTCGCAGCGCAAGCGATTTAAGGAAAAAAAATCACTTTGGGTATCTATTCTTGCTTTTTAGTTTTCAATCAGTTATGTTTTTGGTAAAAGAAAATATTTTTATAAACACAAAAGTATTATATAATTACTTTTCGTATAATTAATTAATTAATGGAGTCGTAGCAGACGGTCTTGGACTTGTTCGTTCTGGGTTCGTTCTTCAGCCCGGCGCATTTCAACTCAGAATTTATCCCATTGTTTGGGATGAAACGTTACGCTACCATGACTTACTTTTTATTTACTTTTCTTACCGCTACTAACTGCAACGAGGCTTTACGTTGTATAATTAGTTTCTCTCAAAAAGGTAACCTTCTTTCCATCAATGTTAGCGATCTGACATCTGAGTTAATTGAATAGAAAGCTATCATTGGAACGGATGACAAGATTTAATTAATCTCCTTTGACGGATAAAAAGAATTTTCAGGCACAACATTCTCAAGAATTTTGTGTAATGATATATCTTCTTTTGAAATTTTCTAGAAAACTTTTTCATAACGAAGTTATCTAAAAAAAATATAATCTAGAAAAAAATGCATAGAGAATTTAATTAAACGACTTGGTAATTTGATAAAGTTGTTTAAAGTTTTTTCTTTTTAATAAGTGAAGGATTTTTTAATCCGTTGTAAAGAGGATTTGATTATAAAAATCACAAGTTAAGTTCTATTTGAATATGAAATGGGAGGGTTTCACAGATTGCTGCTAATTAGGCTAACCTTAGAACAGGATTGGTTCACAAGCGCAGGTGGGGGCGCCTTGGAATATAGGGGTTCTCACTCACCTGCACATGCCGTCGAGATGAGAGTGCGAGTGTTCCGCGCTCATCTCTCTTCCCATGGGGCGCGTTACAGAACGCCCCACGCCTGGAAAAGACCTGGAAGACGCCGGGGGAGCAGTTCCTCCGGCATTGGAAGAGGCCTAGTGAGGGAGGCCCACGCCTGCCAGGGCACGCGGAGTTGGGATCCCGGTGTCCCGTAGTCCTGGCATAAGGCACAGGACGGAACACCCAGGGGCTTTAGTGGGGACTGGGGAGTGTAATAGCGTGGCACCCGTTCTGTCTGGGCACGCTAGTGCCACCCCCGATCTGGCGATTCCCACACTCACGGGTCGCGAATTATCCCCCCAGGCTTCTGTGCCTGTCGCAGCTTAGTCCTCAAACGGATTTCTCCTGGCCAAAAAAAAGAATAGGTTCTTTAATTTTATATTGCTCAGCGGGCTATAGAGCGAGCTATGTTGGGCTATGTCACCTATTAGTAACCGATATAGCTCATAAAATAATCAAGTTGAAGTGGGCCGGTCATGTTTGTCGCAGGACCGGTGGCTAATAGAACAGCATGTGGGTGTTTCTTTAAGTATGTGATGTGTCGATGATAATTACCCCGTTGGATAGGGTGACGCACCACTAGGCTAGAGCCCATGACTCTATCGCCGCGGGAGGTAGGTTCAACCGCTTGAGAGGAGTACAAAATGAGACGACGAGGTGTTGTACTCTCTATGTAATTGAGATCCAATCTCCTCATTACAAATAACGAGGATAAAGACCCTGGACGACACTGCCCCACATATGCCAACCTATAAACCTCGTCTGACTATTATGAAGTAGGCAAGTGTTTTTTCCCATTACAAAAACAGTCGATAAATACAACCTATGTTTATTATTTCCTTAATAAGAACTGTGAATAATGTTGCTCCATAAATGACGTAACGATGTTCGTCCAACCGATCCATTTTGGAAAATTGATATTATGATTTTCCCTTGGGCAATTTATCACTGCGATCGTCATTCCCATTATCCATTTCCATGTATGTTTTTCATGGTTATTGGTGCGAGAATTTCATGTTGACTATCAGGGTATATTTACTATACTAAAGAACAGTGTGCTAAGAAATAGTGTGCTAAGAAACAGTGTGCTAAGGAATAGTGTGATAAGGAACAGTGTGCTAAGGAACGGTGTGCTAAGGAACAATTGTGATTGAAAAAGATGCAGGTATAAAAGTTGAAAAAGGAATGTTAAAGTGGTTTGGGTATATAGTAGAGAGTATAGATAAAAGTAGAAAAACAAAAGTGTATGACTTTGTGAATGGTAGAGTTGGTGCCAGTAAACCGCGACGTTTTACCTTGATCAAATAAAAGGCGTCTAATAGAAAGACCAGGTAAATAGCATCTCAAATAAACGTGTATGTATAAAGAGATTAATGAAAGTAGATGAAGCGAAAGGTGTTTGTTAGGCTGTCGGTATTATCGCAACTGGAGATCCATCGTTTCTGCCTATTCCTGTGGGAAGCACGCGTGATAATATGTATGTGTGTAATAGTAACAATAAAACGTCAGATAAAAAAAATATTAGTCCCAAACCACTGTCATTGTTGGGGACGCTCTCAAAAGCCTGGCAGCATTACCATTTATACATGAACTAGCTTCTCCCCGCGACTTCGTCTGCGTGGAATAGTTAAATAAAATAGTAAGTTAAAAAAACCCTTGATTTTTAAACATTCTTCATTGGTGCCCGCTATTATTACTTTTAGCGTGATGATATATAGCCTATAACCTTCCTCGATAAATGGGCTATCTAATACTGAATTTTTCAAATCGGACCAGTAGTTCCTGAGATTAGCGCGTTCAAGCAAACAAACAAACAAACTCTTCAGGTTTATATTAGTATAAGATAAAATCTGGTGTTATTGCAAATTTTCACTGTTTTTAAACAACAGGTCTGTTTGTTTGGGACAGGGCTTCGTAATTTTGTTATTTGTTTTCTTAATCTTTTGCATTCATTAAGCTTAATAAACAAAAAAATGGGGGATTAAAATTTACTTTGAAGTATTTTGCGAAAAAGGGTTTTTTCTGCGCCCATATTCTATTTGGTTTACGAACTCACTGGCGATCACGGGGAGGGGGATTCGCTGGTCTTGTCCTGATGATACGTACAGTTTTACACAAGTAATAAACATGCACACATGCACGCACGCACGCACACACGCAAGTCAAGGTTTAATTGAGTTTTAACCTTGAATTAATTCAAAAACGCGTGTCAGAGGCCAATAGACGCTAATTAATTTGATTCTTCGAAAGCTCTTTCAGTGCCTCATGCGATAGTGAGAAATTCTTGCGAGGCACATTATTGCTATTACATTTTCGACTCGCGTTCCCGTGCCTTTTTCGCTGGGCGTTGTTGTTTCTTTTATTATTATTATTAATCAATCACATAATATAGCCTATGTTACTCAGGAACAATGTAGCTTTCCACTAGTGAAAGCATTTACAAAATTGTTTATGTAGTTTAAGAAATTACTTTCTACAAACAAATAAATAGTTTACCTAGATGATCCTCAGGATGTTTGTACTGTTATACGAAGACACTGGGGAGTATTTTAAAAACAGAACTGGGTGGAATTCACTTGTGTATGGAAATTGAAAGACTTTCTAAAGACAGGGAATTCTGATGTAGCGGAGATGAGGTGAGCCGATTCTAGGTCCTGGAGACAGGTATAACAAACAGTACACAGTTGTATACCATGATACATAAATTCCAAGTTTCCATACTAAATTACCCAAGAGTGCCGTAAAATATGCTTGTAACGGTTGCCATCTTACACATTGTAAATGGGTTGTCTACATGAAATGCAAAGCATGCACTTGTGGGAATAACTCGGGCAAGTGTGCAGCGTTCTACGAACTATGATGAGTTCCGGAGAAGTGACATACAAATGTTTTCGTTATTTAGCTACGGAACCAACAAAAAAGCAAATATTCAAAAATATCCTCATATCTAAAAAAGTACGATATGAATATTAGGTATATAAGAATTAGCGAAAAATATTTTTAAAGGTGTCTTCATTTTTTAAAATTTTATTCTTTATTTAAGATATGCCCACGACTTTGTACACGCTTTCCCGCGGGATTCTCGAGACACAAAGTACCGCAGCATTTAAAAAATAATGTAAGCTATCATTTTAGTGGAAACTCTGTTGGATTAAGCTCATCTTTATGCACTATCTTATTCGTGCATGAACGGAGAAAGAATACAATTTCCTGAAGCCGGGTGGCCTGTCGTAAGAGGCGACAAAACAACCCACAGCCAGGTGTTAGGGCAATTGCCCGACTGGATGGCTACCACCCCTAGTCCAGAGTATGCCGCCATAACAATCTTGCGTTGTGTTCCGGGTTTAGTAACCAGGTTCCGGTCTACCTTAAGAGAGCAGCAGTGCATTTGTAGCACCCTTGGAGTTGCAAATGTTCATAGGCGATGGTAACCGCTTTACATCAAGTGGGCCGTCTGCCCGTCTACTGAACTCCTACAATAAAAATTTAAAAAATCCGCGGGATTCCTGGATAAAAAGTATCACATATTTTATATTACATAAAATTTGCTATGGATCAGTGAAAAACCGAATTGGAATTCGTTTTTTTATGTGGCCATTTCAAATAATTCCAAGACAAATCCCGGATGGATTCCCTGGTTAAAAAGTAGCACAAATTTTAAGTCCAAATTTGCTGTTGATCAGCGAAAACCGCCTCGAAATAGACCCCGTAGATTTTGTGAATCCCGAACAAACAGACATGAAATCTAAAATAAGCTTTATTTAAAAAGGTTTTTAAATACAAGCTTTTGAGATCCTGGATATCATGTAGCAGCAGAGTGCTAGCCAAGGCAAGTAAAACGAGCCCAAACACGACGGGTCTATCGTGTTTAGTATAGGAGTTTCTATGGCCACCTTCCGATTCCGTCATCAGATCAGCTGCACGTTACCATATTATTGCATTGTCACGCGATATACATATGTGTGCAAAATTTCAGCTCAATCGGAAACCGGGAAGTTGGTCAAATTTAACTTGCAAGATTGACCCGAACTTACAATAACATCCATTGCAAGTTAAATAAAAGCTTGTAAAAAAAACTTCGTTTAAAAACCGACTTCAAAAACTAAAAAGTATAAAATAACTTATTTCTAAAGATATTTTTAATTATAATATCTTATTTAAATATATATTATCTTAAACATATTAAAGTCGGTGCTTAGTAATTTTCAAAATATAGTAATTTTTATGTTTTACTTTGCACCGACTTCAAGATGTTTTAGATAATAAAAATAGGTCCCAAGAAAAGGGAACGGAAAATTTCATAAAATAAAAACTACTGAGCCAAACTATGTTAAATTTTTAGGCAAACCAAATGGCAACTATTCCGCATCAAACTAAAGAAGAATCACGTAAATCGTATCATAAATCTCAGAGTAATCGCTGTACATATGGAAGGGAATGGAAAAAAAACATGAAAAATGTTCGTAAAATGAAAACTACTAAGCCAAAATATCTTAAATTTTTAGGGGACCAAATGGCAACTATTCCACATTGAACTAAAAAAGAATCACGTAAATGGGACAACATCTATTTTTCATCCCCCTAAATGTTAAGGGTAGGTCCGGTCCACCCCTAATTTTTATTTTTTAGATAATTTATTTTTTTATGATACAGAATTAACAAATACATACAACCCTAAATTTTCTACCCTCTACGATCAACCCCTATTTTTTATTTGTTAAATATCGATTGAAGCTTTTCTGGGCAGGACGACGTTTGCCGGGACAGTTAGTATTAGTATACGATTAAAGATAGTAGTTTTCGAGTTGCAACATATAAAAATAAAAACTTCGTTTAAAAAAACCGACTTCAAAAACTAAAAACTAAAATGTATAAAATAACTTATTTCTAAAGCTATTATTATTAATATATATTATCTAACACATCTTAAAGTCGATGCTTAGTCAGTTGCTTAGTAGTTAGTTATTTAGTTGAAAATTCTAAATATACCTAGTAATTTTTATGTTTTACTTTGCACCGACTTCAAGATGTTTTAGATAATATATATTAATAATAATAGCTTTAGAAATAAGTTATTTTATACATTTTAGTTTTTTAGTTTTTGAAGTCGGTTTTTTTAAACGAAGTTTTTATTTTTTATTTGTTACTTTTTAGTGTCTAGCTATGTATAGGTGGACCTACGAATGGTGCCACGCTTCTTAAAAAATATAGGTCCCACGAACCGGAAACAAAAAAATGTTCGTAAAATGAAAACTACTGGGCCAAACTATGTAAAATTTTTAGAGGACTACATGGCAGATATTCCGCGTCGAACAAAAAAGAATCACGTAAATCGAATCATAAATCTCAGAGTAATCGGTGTACATATGGAACGGAGTGAAAATTATTTTCATGAAAAATTTTCATAAAATGAAAACTACTGGGCCAAACTATGTAAAATTTTTAGGGGACCAATTGGAAGCTATTCCGCGTCGAACAAAAAAAGAATCACGTAAATCGGATCGTAAATGACGGAGTAATCGGCGAACATACATAAAAAAAAGCAACAAAAAAAAGATCCCGACGAATTGAGAACCTCCTCCTTTTTTCGAAGTCGGTTAACAAACAAACACAGACGATTAGACAGATGAACGTAATGACAATGTATAGAGTTTCAGTTTTGCCAACATTGCGGAACCTTAAAAATCTACTTTAACCACTCGTAAAATATCAAGTTTTATATTGAATCCCTTTAAAACTCACTTCTACCTTACAATATTGTGTACTTAATTCAAGTTTTGTTATAAGTTATGCAAAGTAACTTTGGAGTAACTTTTCGAAATATAATTAATATTTCCTACGTTTAATTAAGAAGTATATTAATTAATAAGCAATGTAACTTTTAACATTTATAGCTTGGAAGAATATTCAAGTTAAAAAACCCAATATTTGCTACGCGATTAATTTGGAACACAAACATGGAAATGTGTAATGTAAAGCACTTAGGAAAATGTCTAAATCTATCTATAATTAGAGTTTTAAGCTAAAAAACCAGAGGCTTCACTTTACTTACATAAATATATTACTTACATAATTCTTACATATGTAAGAAACTCTTTGACGCCACCCGTGATCAGAAGGCTAACTCATATTTTGCACACCAAATAAGTATTCCCATGCAACCAGCCTTATGGGCACGCTCCCCGTTGGCAGTGATCTGCTACATAATGTATTGTTACGAGTTGCAGGACTCAAATTAAAATGCCGTCGGAATTACTAAAGAGTTAATTAAAACTATATAAACACGTATAATACAGGTACAAATATAACCGAACACAACAAGTCCAAACGTAATGCAGAAGGTTGTAATTCCATAAAACGCGCAAAGCCCGTTACTAAAAGTTTCCCAACTGTAGTATACACGTTTTGCTTCGCTCTTGGTCATCGTTCGACTGCCTCGTCCCTCAATCGGGGCATTGCTTTATATTGCACAGATGCAATGTCTACGTATCTAAGGAAACTTTAATTCGACACGCTTGGCTAATGACTGCCATAAAAGATTACAATACAACAATGGACTGTTCTCTAGAATAATTAGTAAACGCATGACAATAAATAAGTAAACAAAAGAAGTCCAAATGCCGAAAGGTAATACAATGTGTTTTTACAGATATGCAGGTGTGAATATGTTTTTGTCAGTCCCTAGGTCGTAACAGTATTTTAGTTTTAATTAACAGTTAAAAGTCAACTATGTTAGTAATATATATATAGATTACATTAATTTAGTTGATAAATATTTAGTTCGGTTTTTTAAATATAATAATAACAAAAAAGCTTAGTCCATATAGTCTAGACAATATGACATCATTTATCGGGTTAAACAGTATCCTAAGTGTTGATTCGGGTTATAAGCCAGCATCGTCATAATGCTGGCTTATAACCCTAATTCATTCATATACTCAGTAGTTTTCAAAAAAGATGCGATCGCAACACCATTTTTTTTTTCTATTTTCATCTATCCTGCGAAAACGACGTCATTCATGGGGATAAAAAATCTACTGGTTACGCCTCAGGTTATCTCCGTTTCGAATTTCATTGAATTTCGTTCAGTAGTTTTAACGTGATGCTCTAGCAGACAGACAAACAGATACAAAATTCTAAAAGTTTTCAGAATCTGCAGGTCCGAATTAGCCTCCCTGTTTTTTTTCACATTTTTAAACGCATTTTTCAATCTCGAACCATTTGCATATTTGTTATAGTATAACTTATAACCCGATTAAAGAATTTGGATAGATTTTATCGCGTAAACGATGTAATTTCCATAAAATAGATAGCTTAGCTAAATAGGTGGCGCTATCGCGTTTTTCTATTCACTAACAAATACGTTGTCATAAGAATCAAGTCATTGATTGTATTACTTCATATCAGGCTGGCTTCGACTCTTCTCTGGTTTGCTGGGAAGTTGTTTAGATTATATGGACTTAGTTTCTTTGTATTTGTAGCGAATTGGACAAGAAATAGTAACGTTTTAGGTCTAATATATATAAATGAGAGACAGACTGGCGCCGTAACGCGTTACGTAACGAAGATGTTTACCCTTCCATAAGAAGCTATCACTTCAAAAACGTGTGCGTCTCGGGACGCCCGACAGAAGTGATAACTTAAAGTCAGACAGGCTGGACCGTAACGCGTTACGCAACGAAGCTCCAATAAGAAGTTATCACTTCAAAACTAATTTAGTTTTTTAGCGAGTAGCGTAGAGCCACTCTACCTAGTATATATAGCCCGCGTGGAAAACTAGCAGTAGTAATATTATAAAATTGTAAATAGTGTGGTCTTTTGTTTCTTACATTTTCTGTGTTGTCTATTTGTTCGGGATATACGTAAAAGCTACTAAGCCGATTTCAATGCGGTTTACGCTGATCGATAATAAATTTACGTGCTTAAAATCCGCTATAATTTATGTCCCGAGAATCTTATAGGAATTTTCTTAGGACAGGATGAAAGTTACCCAAACCGAAAATAATTGATTCCGTTGCGAAATTTTCATTGATTGTTACAACCTTTAAGTAAAACAACTATAGTTGTGTATACCTTTATTGTAAGTACTTGTCCCGAGTTTTGTGAGAATTTACGGTGTTCATGTATTTATATACTTTATATTTACATTGTCATTAGTTCGATCTCTGAACAAATCTATGTACTGTACTGGGTTTTCTCAGTTTGGACTCCTGTCTCCTTCTGCTCCATTTTTGATAAAAAATTTGTGTATTGTATAAGTAAGACTTATTTGTAACATAACATTCTTTAACTAAAACTTGTACTTTTGGGAGAAAATAAAGATTACTAAAATATTCATTACCCTGCTGAAAATAACACTAATTTTTTAATATTTTTATTTAGCTATATTTTATTGTGTCCAACGTAAACAAGGTCGCGGGCCACTCACTGCTCATTTTTAATAAAACTAAAAACCTTAAATTTATTTTATGTTATATAATACTAATAATAATATAATAATATCAGCCCATAAATGTCCCACTGCTGGGCTCGGGCCTCCCATTATAGGGGAAACGGACAGTATACCCGCCACGCTTGTCCAAGGCGGCTTGGCAGGTTTGACACATCGGTTATCTCGATGTGCAGGTTGCATCACGATGTTTTCCTTCACCGTTATTAGCACGAGGTAATTGTAACAATATACACATTAGATTAGAAAACTGACTAAGAGGTGCATGCGTTCTGGTCAGGATCGAACCCGCGCCCTTCGATTCAGGGGCGCGTGCGCTAGCCATTACGCTACCACGACTCTATTTTATGTTACGTACATGGAATTATTATTGATACATAATTAGCAAGTAATAAGCCCAGACCTGGGCTTCAAGAAAAAAGAATGAAGAATATTTATGCAGTATTTTATTTTTCTTTGATAATTAATTCAAGATTTTTCTTTGATATTAATTCATTTACACTTTTTGAGCGTGGTGACCGATAAGAAAACAAATCACCTATGTATACGTATATACCTACATGTATACTTACGGGGCGCATATGCGGTGCGTGTGGAATAATATTAAAGATATGATAGATACCTATACACCTATATACTTTCTCACAAACAGCTGTTTACGTATTCGTCCGATGCTGCTCGTCCGAGCAGCTCGTCGTCCATACTTTGCAATACCTGATATACCTCGAACCGCGACGACAGCTTGCAGGTCACTGTGGCCACCGCACGCCTCCGCTCGCCGCGCCCACCTCAGGCCCCGTCACCGCGCATTCAGTGTGGTCGCACACATATACGTTAAGCGAACACTCGGCCAAGCTACATGGTAGGCGGAGTGGGAGGTGTTAGGTTTTTTTCGTTACGGAATTTCTTGATTCGGTCGCCGCGCTCAAAGCCCGCGATAAAAGCTATGCAATGGCTTAAAAATTGTCAGTACAGCAAAGGTAAGTACACCAACTACCAACAAAATCATAAGAAATACGACTAGAATAACAGACGTCATCAAAAGAGTAAAGTCTCTGAAATGGAAATGGGCAGGACACACAAGTAGGCAAGAAGACAATAGATGGACAAAGAAAATCTAATATGATTGGCTACCCAGAGATGGGAAAAGAGAAAGAGGAAGACCTAGAAAGAGATGGGAAGATGCATTCGTAAAAATGTGTGGAATGAAATGGAGAAGAACAGCTGGAGATAGAGAAAACTGGAAAGAGTTGGGCGAAGCCTACGCTGCAGAGGCGACTACCATTATTTAATGTGTACATTATATACTTATATATTTTGAAAACTAAACATAATGGTAGAAATATAGGCTTATAGGATATATAGGCTTTTTTATTTAATTGGCAAGTTTATAACTGGATAGTCTATGTACGTGCCAAAATCTGGTAATTCAGAAAACAGAAAAGCTTCGGAGATGTATCTAAGAATATGTTTAGGTATATATATTTTTACGTACAACTTAAGATTTCTGTATATAAGTCTTAAATTTAATATTAGTTTCACTAAGCATCATGTTTATGCGTCATGTACGTGGTATAATTATTATTCTACGTACATGACTTAAAAAATCTACGTAAAAAAACTTACGCAATTTGAAAATAAATTACGAACAAAGTCGTCTGTGACAAAAGCGTTAAAATCCCTTAGGGCCACTGAAAGCTTTGATTGATAGAAATATATTCTTTTCGAGGAGAAAAGGTTGATATAACGCAGTAAGGCTTGGAACAGGGTAGATGAATGACATCGTTATGTGGGGGGTGTCCAATATATAACGATGCCATGTTTTAGAAAAGGTTTTCTATAGTTTAACTTAACAACATGAGACTGAGATCTGACGCTAGTAAATATAGTGTTACTAGTTGCAGGACTTGAAATAAAATGCCGTTGGAATTATTATAGAGTTTATTAGAACTATATAAACACATATAACACAGGTACAAATAACAAATCCAAACGTAATGCAGAAGGTTGTAATTCAATAAAACGCGCAAAGTCCGTCACTAATAGAGTCCTGAATATACACACGTCACGCCCGTACGTAATCGTCGCTTGACCGCCCCCCTCTCCCCATCAGGCCGTCGTTTTATACCTCACAAATACAAATGTGCCCGTATCGTAGTCGACGTAATCCGAAACACCTGGCTAATGATTCGGCTGCAAGCGGCCATAAACAAGTACAATAAAACAATGGGCTGTTCTCTAGAAACGTATGCTAAAAAATAAGTAAACCAAAGAAGACGATCATAAAAGAATTACAAGTAGTTCAAATGCCGACAGGTAATAAAATGTGATTCTATAGATCTGTACGTGGAATTTGTCTTTGTCGGAGCCTATGTTGTAACAATATTATTTCTAAATATAATAACGTGTATAGGACAAGGCGTAAGGAATATATGACAGCAATCATTGTAAATGAGCTCCCAGTGGACCTGCAATCAAAGTACAAAAGAACCATAAATCGATCTAATATATTCTGAAAAGATTCTATATTGATTCCCAAAGCGGACCATCGGGCTCTCAGACCTGGGACTAAAACAGAACCATATACAGATATGATGATAACCTCACTTTTATTATTAAATCAGAACTAAGCACTACAATAATTACTCGCCTTTGCTTCTGTTTTTCATATAACAATATTCGACCTTACTTATAATAATCTCGTTAAGAAACGTTTAGGTATCTCTTAAGTAAGAGAATCAGAATCAGTCCCTAATCCATTAATATCTTTTTTTTCACTTATAAACGTGTATTACCTGTTGTTTACCTAAGAGGAGCACAGATAAACAAAATTTGAATGATTAACGTAGGTTGTACCCAATATATTCGGCTAAAGAAGAGTTTGTGGGTAAAATTTACACTAATTGGTTGCTGGGCAGTTTCTTTATATTTAAGAAACGATTATAAGTAAGGCCCATTGAGTGCGGCACGAATAAACCCATGAGGTTTCTAAGCCATAGTCAAATGTGTTTCTAATGTGCATGAATGTATGATAAAATAGGTAGATCAAGTCCCGAGCTCTCAGACTGAAGCCGGTTAAAGGAAGGCGATTTTGGAACAGGAAGCCGAGAATTTTTTATTAAATAATCAAATTAGTACAGATAAAGGTGGAATAGTTTCCAGTGGATGCATTACTGTTAATCACACAGACGCAAACTACGTGTATACTAATATTTTGTTAAGTTTTCGCGACTTGTATCCATAAGAAAACTACGTTTTAACGGTTTTTAGCGCGGCAGTTGATTTGAATTTTATTATTCCTACGTATCGGCCAATTTTAGTGGCCGTGATCACGGAGACAAAGTTGTCAAGTGTCAACGAGTATTGTTAAAGATTTTTTTAGCCTACTGCCAACTTGTTCATTTTAATTATTTATTGATTATTATTTACTCTATGGGAGCCTAATCTAATTCACCACCGCTTCGCCACGTGTTGTGGGTTGAAGAGAAGAAGGGGCGCAAGAAACTCTTCAGCAAACATGCCTAGCCCTAATGATTTTTATATAATATTAAAATGGGTGGTGAAAAAATAAAAGACATTATCAATCACGTTGGTTTGTGTTCCAGTGCACGCAGAAAGAGCTCACAGTGTCTTGAGATCTGGCAGTTGGTTTTTGCTGGGTTTGGGTCTTAATAGTTTTGATGATCGGATCCCAAACAGGTGGTACTTGCCAACCAACTTTTCTATTGAAATTTGGGTGTTTTTTGATTTCAATAGCCTCACGCATCAGTCTAGGTATGAAACCATTCTCTTTCGCGAGGATTTGTGTTTTATCGAATCTGAAGTAGCGTGTGTCCACTGATCGCAGACTTCGTAGACCTTGTGTGCTTAATGTCAGCAATGTGTTCTTTTACCCGTGTTTTTATGCTCCTCTTTGTTTGCCCAATGTATGATAATCCACACTCACAATCCAGCTTGTTGACACCTGCATCCTGGAGTGGGTGAATGAATAATAAAAATTAAATAAATTACCGCGCTCAAAACCGTTAAAACGTAGTTTCATCACGTGTATACTACATAAGTTTAGTCCCACAAGTCTTTAAGCTAACTTCCTTTGATTCTTTTGTTCACGTAGGCTCGGTCTTTACTTTTAATTCGTCTATGATTTAAAATATTTTAGCCACTATTCTTCTATACATCTTCTAGAGAGATAAATAAAATTGAATTGTCTGTTTGTAATGTCAAAATAAAATTATTATGAAAAAATCAAGCGGGATACTTTGGACAAAGATATTTCGAAAATGCAATTTTAAAATGTTTTGTCTGTTTGTCTGGATGTTCCGGCCAATCTCTGAAACAGCTGGACCGATTTTGACAGGACTTTCACTGGTAGATAGCGGATGTTGTAAAGAGTAAGTTAGGCAGTTTTTTTAGAGGACAAGAGGACGAAATGTCGGGCACAGCTAGTACAACATGTAAATATATTAAAAACTTGTTGAAGATTCCAAAAAGAAAAAAAGACACTTTTCTTAATAAAATCGAATCAATATTGTTGCAAGGTGGTGTGTAAACTCTCCAAACTAATATCGCCAAACCGATTCAATCGTATTAAGGGGTGTCTGCTGGCAGACTTTCAACTTTGAACCCAGCTATTGGAAAAACAAAACCGAAATAGCGTTGCTTGGTATTTGATGGATATAGTCGTCTTGATTTTTGAAGCGAAACTTCTTTAGAAACTCGGTGAAACGAAAAAGCGACAGTAATAAGAGATATAAATAAAAGTCAACCTTATTTAATTTGAAAGAAAACACATTTCACTTTATCCGTTAGTATTAATTTTCAAACGTAGGATAAACCTAAATCAAATAAATTACCGCGCTTAAAACCGTTAAAACGTAGTTTTATTATTAATTTTCACTTTAAATTAGACTTAAGGGATTTCAAATGAATTTTAGCTCTATCTGAATATGTTTAAGGCAGAGATTCTTTTATATTTAGGTCAAAGGAAATCATGCGTAACAGTGCATTGTAGGCCCACACTGCACATGCACTTCCTCACAACACCAGCATGTAACAGATACGAGTGTATACACATTAGCATAAGTTAAGTATTAAAATTAGAATAAATTAATATAATAAGTTATTTGTAAGATACATACACCTCAACACAAAAATCACTAAATTAATGTCACACACAAGAACCAACATAATAAGCGTGTTTAAATTCTAAAAATTAAATCTAGAAATTAAGTTGTAAAAAAGGGTACGGAACTCGAGTCCCTAGAGTTGTTAAACAAAAAAAACAGTGCATTGTATTTTGAACTATATGCTATAAAAAAAAATAGAATTATTTTCTTCGTGCAGTTTGGGTTATAAATAATAGGAGCGGTGAAGCGAGTATTTCGCTCCCTCTTCCACTCACGGGCCTTATGGGCAGGCATAGTGATACGCATTATTGTTGTCGATAAGCGTTATTGATAGTGTATTTAGTTTTGCCATTTTGTGGGTTAGTTATATAGATGAAAGAAAAAAATAGATAAAACAACGTATTTATTAAAATAAGAATAACAATGTTTTAAAATAAATTACTAATTAGGTATCTATGTATTAAAAAACTATAAGTACAAAAGTTTAGAATGTAACAAGTTATTTAAAAATGAATATAAATACTTATATCTAAGTTTAAAATTAACAGCAAAAAAGATAATAATGATTTTTATAAGAATGATAATCTTTTTTTGATAAGAATGAGGTTTTATCGATAATGGCGTTGCGCCCGCGCAACATGCTAACCGCCCTAGCCGGGCTGAGGCCGAGTTTGATTTATGACCCAAGCTGCACGGAGAAAATAATTCTACTATAGTGATTTAATTTAGATTGAATCTTATATCCTAAATCTATAATATTATACAATTCTAAACATGCCGTAACCGGAATAAACTATATAAACGATACAATCTTTTTAGATCTCTTGTCTGTTTGGCGTCTTGTCTGTTGTTCGGGATTCACATAAAAACTGCCGGGCCGATTTCGATGTGATGTTCGCTGATCGACAGCAAATTCCTAGACTTAAAATCTGCGCTACTTTTTATCCTGGGAATCCCGTGGGAAATTTCTGGGAATAATGTGACCCGATAAAAAAAATCGAACCCCAATGTGTTTTTTTTATTGATAGCAAATTTAATGTAATAAAATGTGTGATATTTATATAAAATTCCCCGGGAATCCCGCGGGAATTCTCTCGAGAGGGGTTTGTAGTTTTTCGGTTGCATAAAAATTTGCTTATTCCAACAGTTTCACTAAAATAAGCTTAATAGCTAGTGTGGCGAATGATGGTGGAACGATTTAGTTAGTTTAAGAACTTTTAGAAAAGGCTAGAAAACTCTGGAAGGAAAAGACAAGGACGGATAGACGATGAACTAAAGTTCGGGAAGGAAAAGACAGAGAAAGCTAGATGTTTAGATAGGGACACATAGTAAATAAAAGAATAACGAAATTATGGGTTCTAGAAAATTCTCCCGGGTATATAAGCAGCGTAAGGCGCGCCAACCGGGCAGTTTAGAGTTGAGTTCAGTTCAAGACGGTGACGCGACAAGTGCGATACTAAAGAGTTGGAAGAGAAGGTTAATAGAGGACAGTGACGAGTTAAGTGGTGAATTTAGTGACAAGTTTAATGGACAGTTAAGTGAAGGGGGAGTGTAGCTTAGTTCGAGAGACGAACCGGAAGCGAGCTACACGCGGTAATATCTGAGGTGAGCACTGCAGTAGCAGGATGTGGTCTACGCAATATCGGCGACGGTATTGTGAGCGAGACACCTTATCGTCGGAACTGTGCATCGTTAGTCGTGCGTATAGGGGCAACCCTGCAGAGAGGTATTACGTGCGGCTGTGTAAGTCAATAAAAGCGTTTAGTTAAAAACTGGTGTTCTCTTCCAAACCATAAGTGCGTACCTCCGCGCGCGCGTAACAATAGCTTAAATTCTTTTTTAAATACCATTAATAGGTACCATGTGTCCCGGGAATTTTCCCGAGTATGGTACAAATTAGTAAGATTGCATAAGCAGCATTCGTTGATTTCGATACGATTTCACTCAAACGACATCTTAAGTCCTTTTTTAAGTGATGCGATTGTTTATATTTCGGGAATCATGAGGGAATATTCCCGGGAGTGTTATTGTATTACTTCAAATCAGGTTGGCTTCGACTCACCTTTATGCTGGGCAGTTGTCTAGATTATAAATGGACTTAGTTTCTTTGTTATTATTATATGTCTATGTTTATCTATGCAAAATAAAACTACTTCGTAGGGTTTTTTTTGTGTATAATATATGAAATGAGACATTTTGCATTAAAATATAAAAGAATTTTAGAGCTTGGGAATAATAATAAAAACAATAAACCTTATTATCCCGCAGGGGGCTTTGTGGCGAAGCCTTAGGTGAGTAGCGAAACCTCGTACCCGACTTCGGGGGCCAAGGCAAGGCCTCCACCTCAATACGTGCCTTAACCAGCCGGCACGGAGTGGAGATCGCTAGAGCTAAGACTCAAGCCCCAGGGGTGGAAGTGATAAATGGCATCAAGTCAGAAGTAGCTTTGGTGAACCTGCAGCTCACCTCTCTACAGCCCTTAGCCACTCACACCCATGTTGCCCCTGTCTTTTATGGCATTTTTTGTTGCCCATGCGGGAGTGGCGAGTCACCGTCTGCCCATTCTTCCATGCTACCCGAAAATTGCGACGGGCAGATGCCATAGTCCCCATATTCCCAGAACCCTAGTACCACTAGCAGTTCACCCCAATACCCCGGTACTTTTTGTCCTCATTACCCACAATAGTCCAACACTGGCCGGGGCTTATCCTTGGGTGCATTATTATATGGTGTAGACAGGGGTAATCGCCGGTCAGTGTCACGCCACATTTACATTAAATTTGTCAAGAGGCCTCTACGTGTTGGCCTTCCCATGGTCCCATGCAAGCCCTCCAAATGTCCAGACCATTTTTATGGCCCGTGGTCTTCAAAGACATACAATATCAAATAATAAACCTTATAATTATCCTAATACTTCTGATACTTTATATTTATCTCATTCTCTCGTAAGATACTGTAGCGAATGATGATGGAACCATCTAGTTAGTTTTAGAATTTTTGGAAAAAACTAGAACAATCTAGAAGGAAAAGACAAGGACGGATATATTTAGAAAAGGATAGACGATGAACGAAAGACAGAGAAAGATAGATGTTAGAAAGAGATAGAAAATGAACGAAAGAGAGATATAGATAGATCTAAGAAAGGGATAGATGTAAAAACGAAAGTTCCCGAACAGAAGGTTCGGGAAGGAAGAGACAGAGATAGATAGATGGGTTCTAGAAAATTCTTCCAGGTATATAAACAGCGTAAGGCGCGCCTACGGGGTATTTTAGAGTTGAGTTCAGTCCAAGACGGTGAAGCGACAAGTGCGATACTAAAAAGTTGGAAGAGAAGGTTAATAGAAGACAGAGACGAATAAAGTGGTGAATTTAGTGACAAGTTTGGTGGACAGATACGTGAAGGAGGTGTGTAGCGTAGTTCGAGAGAGGAACCAGAAGCGAGCTATACGCGATAATATTGGAGGTGGTCTACGCAATATCGGCGACGGTATTGAGGGTGTGACAATTTATCGTCGGGACTGTGCATCGTTGGTCGTGCGTATAGGGGCAACCCTGCAGAGAGGTACTACGTGTGGCTGTGTAAGTCAATAAAGCTCTTATAAAAAAACTGGGGTTTTCTTTCAATCCATAAGTGCGTACCCCCGCTCGCACGTAACAATACTTTTCTGAAGTTTCAATGCTGCCGTGTGTGAACTGCACACACACACACACACACACAGACATATTTTTTATATCGGATTTTCAAGATGATCGTTGTCAAGTAAACGGGGAGCATATTAATTCATATTAAATTGACTTTATTACTTGCCAAGATTACAGGTATCATTTGCTTCTCACAATCTCATGTCTCATATCTTTGAGGCTTTCATTAATGTCAACAGCGGAAACGCAGTTGAGTCGGCGATAATATGCGGAAGGCTTAAGCGGAAACCCGGATTTATGGCGCGCAAGATGTGCTCCAGATATAAGTTATTCCCAGGGGTTACACTTCTTGTGTATTGTCGAATAAAATCAATAGTTGGCTATAAACCTTTGTTTGGAAACAGTCATAATACATACATAAAATTACAACTTCATCAATTCTTCGAAAAGTCATTGTATGACATACTTCTGTATTTCTTTAAGAAAACGAACCTATTTCTTTTTTAATTACAAAAGTTCAGTAGACAGGCAAACTTGATGAAAAGCGGCTACCATCGCCTATGGACATTTCCAACATCAAAGTTCCCACACATACACAAATGCGCTGTTGCTCTCTTAAGGGAGACTGAAACCTGCTCACTAAAGCCGGAACACAACTCAAGGTTTTTATGGCGGCATACTCTAGACTAGGGGTGGTAGCCATCCAGTCGGGCAAATACCCTGCCACCTGGCTGTGGGTTGTTTTGTCGCTTCTTACTGTTACAACTTAGATTTCTACAAAAACAAATTCCACTCCTAATCTGTAAAAACACATTTGATTACCTGACTTTCCTGGAAGATCTTCCTTTGACACGGAGGAGCATTTCATCTTTTCCATCCTATACCGAGGGCACTCTCTACGACGACCTACAATGCATGTGTATAAGACCTTATATTACGGTTATTCCGTACGAAAAAATATATCCTCATACACATGAAGTCGGATTTAAGATTAATATGTCGCCAGCTTAAAAAGTGAATTATTGTGCACGTTACTTTATTGGTTTCCAATCCTTTTCGGTTTATTAGATGATAATATTGGATGAACAATTTGTGATATTCGCCTTCGTTTTTTTGGAGCAAGTGAGAATTGTTGGCTCTTATTTTAAGATGTTATATCAAATATACAATACTTTATCTAAAATTTTGTAAGGCGTAGAAAATATTAGTTCAATAATAAAATTATTTATATCTGGCAAGCGGGTGTATGAACTATGAAGGGCATATTGTTATGAATTTCAAAACAATTTTGTTTGAAAGTATATTTGAATTTATAAAACCTTATTTTCTTCAGAATTTCGCATTTAGTAGTTCAATATCTGGTGGGAACGAGAATTTTTACGTTTATGGAATTAATATATATGGTGGCACATATAGATCAGGAATCTTGCCAGTTTAGTAAGTCTAAAACATTAAGACATACAAAGATCTGTTCTTAATAACCATTTCATCGATTTTAGTGACAAGAAAATCTGTAAACATAAATTTAAAAAACTGTGTGTGTGTGTGTGTGTGTGTGTGCAGTTCACACGCAGTAGAAATGAAACACAGTGTGACACGGGGTGGGGTGATTCGAAATTGTGTGTCACATTTTTATATACTATATCATTATAATGTATTCAAGCTTTAAAAACAAAATTTGAAGAATTAACGAAAAACTTCAAAACTCAACTCTGTCTGTATTTTGTGATGTGATAGAAGATATATGTCAGAATAGAGAAGTGTGAAAGGAAAAGGCATTGTGCCGACCGCAAAAAATCGGGATATGGTGAAAGAATAAGTTATTTTATACATTTTAGTTTTTGAAGTCGGTTTTTTTAAACGAAGTTTTTATTTTTTATTTGTTACTTTTTAGTGTTTAGCTATGTATGGGTGGACCTACGAATAGTGCCACGCTTCCTAAAATATATAGGTCCCAAGAACCGGGAACATAAAAATGATCGTAAAATTAAAACTACTGGGCCAAACTATGTCAAATTTTTTGAGGACCACATGGAAGCTATTCCGCGTCGAACAAAAAAAGAATCACGTAAATCGGATCATAAATCTCAGAGTAATCGGTGTACATATGGAACGGAGTGAAAATTATTTTCATGAAAAATGTTCATAAAATGAAAACTACTGGGCCAAACTATGTAAAATTTTTAGGGGACTAATTGGAAGCTATTCCGCGTCGAACAAAAAAAGAATCACGTAAATCGGATCACAAATGACGGAGTAATCGGCGAACATACATAAAAAAAAGCAAAAAAAAAAAGATCCCGACGAATTGAGAACCTCCTCCTTTTTTCGAAGTCGGTTAAAAAAGAGAGGCTGCATGTGTAAAAGGACTGATAATACGGTTGAAAAAGCGTCTTCTTAACCTCTCGTCTACAACGTGCGAATCCCTGCTGATGCGGGTGTCAAAGGTAAGAATTTGTTGGCGGTGAAAAGATGAAAAATCCACAGCCGGACAGAATATGAGCGGCATTCACCAACGGATCCTCAATCATCGTCGTAAAACACGTCTTCAGGGGTTGCGTATTATTCACACCAACAAGAGCGGGTTTACAGGTAAAAAGCGTTCTATGCAAAATCACTTGTGCGCGTGCGGTGATCGCGAGGCCGTCGATGTATTGGGCCGTCCACGGCACGAATCATGGCTAGCTGACAGGTGGCACCGCCTGTCTCTATCCAGCGTGCGGATTTGCGGGAAGGAGGGGAAAGGTAGGTAATATAAGGTATAAGGCGCCTAACCAGTCCCTAATACCAACATTACTACGTACTTCTCACCTCCGAAATAAACAAAGTCTAAATCCCGACGCAGCAACTCCGCCATTATGATGATATCAAAGCTAAGCACATCAATTTGCTACAAAAGGCCCATCAAAACATAAAACAAGTACAAAAAAATTACTTTTATGATGAACACTTAAAAAGTCCTTCAAAACAATTTTGAAGCTGTATTTTTTTCTCAGCCGTTTGCTTTTAGTCGATGAACCGCCTTTGTTTGAAGTTGGTTGAAAAACATTATCTCAAAAGAGTTTTTGGCGAATAATTCTTTTAATCAAAATTGAAAGGAAAAAAGTTGTTGCTGGGTTTGTCGGATATATCATAAAATAACAACAGGCAGAAATTATGACGCGTTTATTCTGTAGCAATGAGAGGTAGAGGTTAAATTGCAGTTTTTGGCGGGAACTGAAAGGAGATGTTGTGCTGTGCAGTTTTATTTTCTAAAAATGTGTAAAATTACTCTAAAGTGAACAATAGTTGTAGGATATTGATAGTTTTCGAGTAGTAATTATGTGTTTTGTGAGAAATGTGAACTGTATAGTCAAATGTGGCCTTTTGAGTTGTCACAAGAACTCCGTTGAATGGCGCCAGCTGATGACCTACAGTTCAGCTGTGCTACACATAGGCTTAAGAAAATGAAGAAACTATATTGTAAACTAAGATCTGGCTTAAAGGCCTGCCAAGCTGCCAAGCCATAAACATAAATAAAAATAAAGGTTAAATAATACTACAGATGGTAGAGAGTACTATTCACTTTCGTGTGCTGATGTGAATTGAAGTTAATTTAGCGTGATGACATTGTTACGAGTTACGCTGGACTCAAATTAAAATGCCGTTGGAATTACCATTGAATTTATTAGAACTATACAAACACGTATATAACAGTGTAACAGGTACAAATATAACTGGATACAATCAGTACAAACTGCACGATCCAATAACACGCGCAAAGTCCGTCACTATATAACTTGTCGAATGTACACATGTCTTGCTAGTATCGTAATCGTCGCTTGATTGCCCCACCCCTCCGTTCGGGCATTGTTTTATAGTAAACTCTACAATACACAATCGACTGCGTGGGCTGGGTTCTTCCAAGAAAACGTAATTTGCACACTAGATAATTATTCCTGCGAACGACCAACACAGTCCAATTTCAATAACAATAGGCTATTGTCTAATTGAAAATTTTAAACACAAAGTAAATAAAAGAATTCCAAATGCGGGAAGGGTAATAAACCAGGTGCGCATTTCTTTGTCGGTATGTAACAATATATAGCCTATTGCCTTCCTCAATAAATGGGCTATCTAATACTGAAAGACTTATTCAATCAGACCAGTAGTTCCTGAGATTAGCAGGTTGAAGCAAACAAACAAACTCTTCAGCTTTATATATTAGTATGAGATAAGATATGGCTGGATGGCTACCACCTCTGGTCTAAAGTATCTCTCCATAACAACCTTGAGTTGTGTTCCGGAATTAGTGGTCCAGTCTCCCTTAGAGCAGCAGCGCATTTGTAGTACTTGGTGTTGCAAATGTTCATAGGCAACGGTAACCGCTTTTCATCAAGTGGGCCGTCTGCCTGTCTGCTGAACTCCTGCAATAAAAAAGAAGATATTGAAATGAACCCTACTAAAACCACCCGATAATTAAAGCTTCTATTGTGGGAAGTATGAATTTTAATAAAACCCATTCTTATTCGTCAAAAAGGATCTTAGCAGAAGCTCTACATAATATAAATTAACTTGAATACATAATCTCCTCCCCACTCAAGCATCTTCTGAGGGGATTATTACAGAAAAGGTCTACCAGTTTAATTCTTAACATTTTCTAAAATGTAATTAGATGACCCGTTTCTTAGGCTGTGGCTATGACGTAAGCGATGCGAGCAGGCACTGTAAAGCTGACATAGCGATAAATGTAAATATCATAGTGGTATTAATATACTAATTTTGTACGCGAAAGGAATTCTTCGAGACCCTTTTGAAGCCTAAAGCTCGCACGAACTAGCGTAACCATAAAAGTTAATTTATGTACATAACATGTATTAAAGACTCTTTATTTAATTATTTATATTAATTCATTAACAAAAAACATTTGTATCTGAAATACGTAATCATAATTACCATTATTAAAAAAATATATCTAATTTACAATAAAAAATATTAATTTTACAAAAATGTCGATCAGGAAGGCATTTTTATGTAATCATATTATTTTTTAAGCACAATAAAAAATAAAAACTTCGTTTAAAAAAACCGACTTCAAAAACTAAAATGTATAAAATAACTTATTTCTAAAGCTATTATTATTAATATATATTATCTAATACATCTTAAAGTCGGTGCTTAGTAATTTTCAAAATATAGTAATTTTTATGATTTGCTTTGCACCGACTTCAAGATGATTTAGATAATATATATTAATAATAATAGCTTTAGAAATAAGTTATTTTATACATTTTAGTTTTTTTAGTTTTTGAAGTGGGTTTTTTAAACGAAGTATTTATTTTTTATTTGTTACTTTTTAGTGTCTAGCTATGTATGGGCGGACGTACGAATGGTGCCGCGCTTCTTAAAAAATATAGGTCCCAAGAACCGGGAACAAAAAAATGATCGTAAAATGAAAACTACTGGGCCAAACTATGTCAAATTTTTAGAGGGCCACATGGCAGCTATTCCGCGTCGAACAAAAAAAAGAATCGTGTAAATCGAATCATAAATCTCAGAGTAATCGGTGTACATATGGAACGGAGTGAAAATTATTTTCATGAAAAATGTTCATAAAATGAAAACTACTGGGCCAAACTATGTAAAATTTTTAGGGGACCAATTAGAAGCTATTCCGCGTCGAAGAAAAAAAGAATCACGTAATCATAAATCACGGAGTAATCGGCGAACATACATAAAAAAAAGCAAATGCAGTCTAAGGTGGAGCACGCTTACCTAGAAGATACCTGTTCCCGCGAGACTTAAAGTTTATCTATATTATTACATAACTTTATGGAATCAATTGTTATTGAACTCATAACTGGTAACCTCAAAAACCGGGCATTAGTCTAGGGCAGGGGTCGGCAACCTTTTGAGTCGGAAGAGTCAAAAATACAATTTACGAAATTTCAAAGTTTTTAAAAAGCCACAATATTTTTCCTGCCATAATAAATATTACTTGCATAAATTAAGTGTTTGATAATAACAAACAAATCTATTTATTCATATATAAGTAGTGTTTTTCACAACAAAAAGATAATATTTATGTGACATTATTAGATAATTACTTATTATTAAATAAAAAAATGAAAACAATAAACTTATTAACTTACAAGACTAACTTGTGCTTCAATAATAAACAATTGGGCAAACAAACTCAATGAAAGCCATGTCTTTTTTTACATATCAAGAGCTTCATAACATATACGCAAAAATGCAATTTTTTGTTTACAAAAAATATGCATGTTACAATTTAGGAGGTCTTACCAATATGCAAGTGTACCTAAGAAGAAGGGTATTCCGGATTTCAGCCTTATACGATCAACTAGGTTTGTTTTATTCACAATTTTGTGCATTGTGTAAAACTGCACTTTTGTCTGTACGCCCATTTGGTAGGAAGCCCGCGATGTATAACTAAAGAGCCACATGTGGCTCGCGAGCCACAGGTTGCCGACCCCTGGTCTAGGGGAAACGTTGGAATCCATACCAGGCCAACATTGGCCTTATAGAAGTTGATTTTAAAGGATTTTTCTGTCCGTTTGTTGTCCGGTTCACTACCCGCTCTCGTCGCGCAACTGACCACAGCCTTATTTTTAACAAATAGTAGAATGTAATTTAGCTGACCCGTTTCTTAGGAGGTATTACAGAATACTCAGAATAATTGTTCGGGAATTGGGTAATGTGAACCAGAATCAAGTAAAGATTCCAATGCTGAAGTTGGAATTTTATTTGGAATGCGATTTTCCAGGGACGATGTGTGACAGACGAAATTGTTTAGAGAACATGTCACGAATTTCTTTGGAGAGCTTTTTGGATATTTGCGATTTTTAAAATGTTGTTACAAGTCGCGAGACTCGAATTAAAATGCCGTTATAATTACTATAGAGTTTATTAAAACTATACAAACACCTATAACACAGGTAGAAATATAACCGAACACAACAAATCCAAACGTAATGCAGAGAGTCGTAATTCAATAAAACGCGCAAAGCCCGTCACTTATTAGATTCCCGACTGTAGTACACACGTATTGCTTCGCTCGTGGTTATCACTCGACTAACTCCTTCCTCGATCAGGCCATTGCTTTATACTACACAGATACAATATATCCGCCCGGCAGCGTGGACCGAATTTCCTAGACTCAGCTTGTACTTTAAATCCGTAACACATAATGCACAATCCGTAATACACAATAGGCCGTATGCTAATAAGTAAACAAAAGAAGATGAACATAAAACAATTTAAATGTTCAAATGCCGACGAGTAATAAATGTGCTTTGTTTCAGATATGCAGGTGGATTTTGTTTTTGTCGGAACCCGAGTTGAAACAATATAGAGACACTAGAGTTTGCCCCGCGGCTGCGCCCCGTATCAATCCCTAGGCAGTAGCTTCTTTATTTTATTTACATAAGAATTCAATTCGGTTTTTTACACATTATATAAAAACATAGAAACAAATAACAAATAAATATAAATAAATAACAAATAATAACAAAGAACTACACCCCAATAACCCGGCACTTTTTGTATTCATTTCCCAAAATAGTCCTACACTAGCCGGGGCTTGTCCTTGGGTGCATTAGGTAGGTCAGTGTCACGCCACTTTTACATTAATATTTGTCAAGGGGCCTACGTGTTGGCCTCCCCATGGCCCTCACACGCAAGCCCTCCAAAAGTCCGGGCCATTTTTATGGCCCATGGTCTTCCAAGTATACAAAGAACTAAACCTATATAATCTAGACAACTGTCCAGTAAAATATAGAGGTAAGCCACCCTGGTTGTAATAAATAACATTCCCGAGAAAATTCCCGCGAGATTCCCAGGACACAAAGCATTGTAGCATTTAAAAAATAATGTAAGCTATCCTTTTGGTTAATACTGTGTTGTTTAGTGAAATCGTGTCAAAAACAGTTCATATTTATGCAATTTAATTAATTTGTAACATATTCAGGAACAATCCCGCGGGATTCCCGGGACAAAAAAATATCCTAACATTTAAAAAATAATATAAGCTATCGTTTTAGTGAAAACTGTATCGGAATAATTAAAATTTTATGTACCCGAACCACTTCAAACCACTTCAAAAAAATATCACACATTTTATTACATACAATTGCTGCTGTTTTTTTTTTTGCAGGAGTTCAGCAACAGGCAGACGGCCCACTGATGGAAAGCGGTTCACATCGCCTATGGACATTTGCAACACCAAAGGTGTTACAAGTGCGCTGCTGCTCTCTTAAGGGAGACTGGAACCTGATCACTAATGCCGGAACACAACACAAGGTTGTTATGGCGGCATACTCTAGACCAGGGGTGGTATATATATATATATATATATATATATATATATATATATATATATATATATATATATATATATATTACCCTACCACCTGGCAAAATCAGTGATCAATCTGATCAGTGACTAAATCGCAATGGAAATCGAAATTTTATCAATGTGGCCATATAATATAACTCCTAGAAAAACTCCCGGGGGATACCCAGGATAAAAAGTAGCGCAGATTTTAAGTCAGTTTTAAGAAATCGGCCCCCAGTAGGTTTTACGTGAAACCCGAACAAACAGACAAGAAATAAAAAAAATGATTCATGTTCTCCGTCGTTTATATAGTCTATTCCAGTTGTTTTGTTTAAATAGCTTCAATGTAAAGATTAGATTTTTAGAATTTTATAATATTAAGACAGATAAATGGAAACTTTTGCTAAGCAATGCAACAAAGTACTATCTGTTCATAAATAAATATGTCTAATATATTAAACATTAACTTATTTATCTATCGTTGATATAAAATGCTTATCATATATAATATTAATAAATATATTTATTTAGATTATTTCGTATATACGTACTCGTAAATATTAGTAATCTATAAATGTGTCTGGATATAATAAATAATATATTTAAATTGTACAGTCCTATCTTTTTTCTGCTCCACCTACATCACCAGAGTAGTTAAGAATTTCTTTTAAGCTAGGTTGCCTGGATCGCTTTTAGCGATAAGGCCGCCTGTTGTTTTGCCAATAAGTATTGTAATAATGCATTTTGTATTTGTTTATTTTGGTGAACAATAAAGTGTTAACTTTCTATAACTTACTTTAATATTCGAAGTGATGATGCTATTTTCAAGGCTTTTCTAAAAAAAATATTAAAACTCGACTAGACTTATAAATATTTATTGTACAAAATATACAAATACCTAATTCTTCGAGCGCCGTTCGTGTATCAGAAGATATGTGAAAAGAGGTCGAAATGGGACCGCGGGCGGTGGTCGCAGATATCGCATACTTTTGTTGCTCTGCTATCGGCTCGGTACCAGATGTGGGCCACAGAAACGGCAGTATTACAAATGTACATACACATCGAGGGGTAAAAGATCATATGTGTTAAGCGATATTTGAAAAATGTGTCGGGAGAAGAGTTTTAAGCTGTCAAGGCCAGAATATTCTTAAAAAAAAAAAAACTAGTTATGCAACGTGCCCCGGGCCACGTCGTCATTGTGCGAACCTGACTGCTGACACTGCCCGTTTGCGGTCAAACGGATGTTATGGTCTAGAGCCCACACAGGTGGTCGGGGATGGGATGATGTCACCAACGGAAAATGCATGGCCAAGGGAGTTAGCAGTGTACATCAGGCCTATATAGTTAAATTCATAATGGCGTGACACAGACAAATTTCAATTTGCCACCAAATCGTAAAACAAATGACAAATGAATGAAATTAGTACTCAATAATATTAGCAAAGAGTTCTATTTTCAAAATTTAAACTTATTTTTAACCGACTTCAAAAAAAAGAGGAGTTTCTCAATTCGTCGTTCGAGGTTCTAAAAATTTGACATAGTTTGGCCCAGTAGTTTTCATTTCACGATCATTTTTTTGTTCCCGTTTCTTGGGACCTATATTTTTTAAGAAGCGCGGCACCATTCGTTGGTCCACCCATACATAGACACTAAAAAGTAACAAATAAAAAATAAAAACTTCGTTTAAAAAAACCGACTTCAAAAACTAAAAAGTATAAAATAACTTATTTCTAAACTTATTTCTATTATTATTAATATATATTATCTAAAACATCTTTGAAGTCGGTGCAAAGTAAAACATAAAAATTACTATATTTTGAAAATTACTAAGCACCGACTTTAAGATGTTTTAGATAATATATATTAATAATAATAGCTTTACAAATAAGTTATTTTATACTTTTTAGTTTTTGAAGTCGGTTTTTTTAAACGAAGTTTTTATTTTTTATTTGTATTATATTCTTTAAAAGTGGCCTGTTCTAAAAACTATTAGTGTCGCCCTCGTATTAATGTTATATCTCAGTTTTACATATACTATAAAAGAGAAATTTTATTTACAACATTTTAATAATTTCAATTAACAATATATAAGTATAGATATCCCTTTTAAACAAATAAATCGATCATCTAAACTCTAACTATCTTATTCACATTGAGTTAGAGTAAATTTATACTCTCCTTAAAGAAGTCTTCAAACTTGTTCTAACTTAATATAAATAAGACGGTAAATTGAAATAAAAGTATGACAAAAATCGCGTATTTGGTGGCCCTACTTTACCGTGGGACAAATACGTTATTTCTTGCCATTTCGTGGTGAATTTTATCTTTTAGATGCAGTCTAGTCTTACTTTTTTTGACTTGGTATTTGTTACGTCACGTAAATTAAATAATTTATTTCTTCATAATTAGCAAGGTTAAATCCCTTTTAAGTGCCAAAATTTGTCAGTACAGACAACCTTCGGAGATGTATCTATGAACATGTTTAGGTTTTACATACTTTCACGTAGCACTTAAGATTTCTGTATATACTCGTACAATCTTAAGTTTAATGTTAATTTAATTTACATGTAGAGTACAATAATCCAACGGGGTAACCATCATAGATACACCACACAAGTATTTTTTTAACAGGGGAAATTCGTTTGAGGGCCATAAGCCGCGCGACGGGGAAAGGTCGCGGCCCGTGTGTGGGATTCACCAGGTCGGGTGGCACTAGCACCTCACGTGTGAAGTGCTATTGTGCACAGCTATAATATATACACATACATATGTACACACACACAAACACACACACACACACACACATATATATATATATATATATATATATACATATAGGATATATAGGATTATGAATGTTTCCGAAAGTATAATTATATTGTATTGAGTAGGTAAGTGTGTATCCGAACGTTGTGTAAATTTCAAGAACAGATAATGAATGCCAGAAAAGATAAACAATATAACGATGGAATGGAAAGACAAAAGACGATTGAAGGGAAGCGTGGGTTGAGAGTGTTGAGTTGTGAAGAAGTACCTAAGGCTAACTAGTACCTATCTAGACGATGTAGGATTTTTTTTAATAAGTAAAGAAGGGTAAAGATTTGTTTAATTCAACATAAATAGTATCATTTCATACTTATAAATCACAAAATTCTTCATAATACAGATCTATACATGATGGTGGATTTGAAACTGGGCCACAGATACACTGACAGCCGGGACTAATGAGCGCAATAAAACGTAGACTGAGCCTCATATAATGCATAAAATAATGCATCGCTGGGAACTTTGTAGGTCACGGGTCGCTCTTTATTTAGGGTTGCCACTTCATCGGGAATACGATCAGGAAATTGAGTTTAGAGTTCCAAAAAAAAAAAAAAAAAGATATTAACAATTAATTAATATTAAATAAAAGCATAGGCATAGGATAAAAAAAACGTGTGCGTCTTGGGACGCCCTACTGAAGTGATAACATAACTAAGTTGAACTATTTAATATTGAAATTGTTTAACATGACAAAAGCTTAGGTTATTACTTAAATTTTATGTATATTAATATGATAATGTAAGGAAAGGTTATTTATTAATAAAATCTTTTATTGATAATAAAATATATTTTATTCTTAGTTACAATTCTTGAATGTGTACATTAGAATTTTGCGTATGTATATTATTAGTATCATTATTTGATCTAATTACCAAAACACGGCTAGCACTGTGGGTTAGAGTGAGAGAGGACGAGCCTGCCTACCTCTGCCGTATGCGTGAGAGAAAGGGAAGTCAGACAAACTGTCGCCGTAACGGGTTACGCAACGAAGCGGTTTACCCTCCCATAGGAAGTTATCACTTCGAAAATAACGTTATAATAAACGCACGGAAAACAGAACGTGTCATAGCTGGCAGAACCTCACAACAGTAGGTAAAGTTATAGAAATCGTGCTAAAAATAGCTATAAAATAGCATGGAAACTATTTTCACTTATGGTGTTGAAAGCGTGTTAGAAAAGGATGCATACAAAGCAGTATATTCGTTATTTACAAGGTTGGCACTAAATCTCCTTTATGCTCGGACCTTTTCTGTTTTGGTTATAAAGCAAGGCTGCGATACATCACTATCTCGTTTTAAACCACATTTAAAAAAAGTTACATGTTATAATGTTTTAATTAATTGCATTAATAGTATAATATGTAATTAATTGCACTAATTTGTACACCAATCCGGCAAAAACCTGTGTACCATAATTATAACTAATGTAATATTTTAAACCATGTTTTATGCAAATATATTAATTTGAATTTGTATCTCAGAAAATAATAAAGTCGTCAAAAACATACATTTATAATAATAATCGGCAGTCAAACACACATATTGCATATCCCTACTCTACTCTGGGGCCGATCCCAGACACTCAGACTATAAGTAAATAACGGAGAAAATACGTTTCTGAAATTTACTATACCAGGAACCGAACCCGGAACCTCTGCTTTGCACTGAGGTAGGCCGGCAAAGGTTTAGCCCGCACAACCACAGAGGCCAAAAATGACTATATCTTACAAAGACATACATACAGAATTACGAATATAAATATATAATATGGGTTCTATTGTTGGCAAAATGCTACAGTAAAATTGACTTGTACCAATTGCAGTTTGAATTTGTTGTACCTATAATATGTTTCGCCAAACAATAAATTTAAAAAAAACTCACCGAATATCGTAACTTTTATCTGAGACGATAGTAGTAAAAGCCATAAAATTGAATGGCCGATCCTAATCCGGACGATGTACAACCCTATATGAGCAATAAAGCTAGGGATGTTTTTATCTGTGCTCGTCTTTAAATGAATAACGGCCAAACTATACCCAACTTCGATTTTTGAAATTATATTTTTGAGTTTTTGGCGGGAACTGAAAGAAGATGTTGTGCTGTGCAGTTTTATTTTCTAAAAATGTGTAAAATTACTTTAAAATAAACAATAGTTGTAGGATATTGATAGTTTTGTGTAGTAATTATGTGTTTTTGAGAGAAATGCAGTCAAATGTGGCCTTTTGAGTTGTCACAAGAACTCCGTTGAATGGCGCCAGCTGATAACCTACAGTTCAGCTGTGCTACACATAGGCTTAAGAAAATGAAGAAACTATATTGTAAACTAAGGCTGGCTTAAAGGAATAGCTTCCAAGCCATAAACCTAAATAAATAGAAATTATATTTTGTTAAGTCGTGATAGCGTAATGGCTAGCGCACGCGTCCTAGACTCAAAGGTCGCGGGTTCGATCCTAGCCGGAACGTATGCACCACTTATAGTAGAATTATTTTCTCCGTGCAGTTTGGGTCATAAATAATCGGAGCAGTGAAGCGAGTATTTCGCTCTCTCTTCCACTCACGGGCCTTATGGGCAGGCATAGTGATACGCATTATTGTTGTCGATAAGCGTTTCGATAGTGTATTTAGTTTTGTCATTTTGTGGGTTAGTGGTATAAATGAAAGAAAAAAATTGATAAAACAACGTAATTTATTAAAATAAGAATAATAATTATTAAAAATAAATTATTAATTAGGTCTATCTATCTATGTATTAAAAAACTATAAGTACAAAAGTTTAGAATGTAACAAGTTATATTAAAAATAAATATAAATACTTATATCTAAGTTTAAAATTAGCAGCAAAATAGATAATAATGATTTTTATAAGAATGATAATCTTTCTTTGATAAGAATGAGTTTTTATCGATAATGGCGTTGCGCCCGCGCAACATGCTCACCGCCCTAGCCGGGCTGAGGCCGAGTTTGATTTATGACTCAAACTGCACGGAGAAAATAATTCTACTATAGGCTGTTTTCTGATCTAATGTGCATAGTGTTATAATTACCACGTGCTAACAACGGTGAAGGAAAACATCGTGATGCAAGCTGCACATCGAGATAACAGTTGTGCCAAACCTGCCAAGCCGCCTTGGACATGCGTGGCGGGTATTCTGTCCATTCCCCTAGAGTGGGAGGCCAGAGCCCAGAAGTGGGACAGTTATGGGCTGCTGTTATATTATATATATTTTGTTAATTTTACAATACAATTATTTTGTATGATTTTATCAAATCAGTGACCGTTATTTTATCTGTTCTCATTTTTAAATAAAGAACGGCACAACTATATCCAAGTTAAACGCTGTTGTTACTTTTTACATTTTAATCGGTCTGTATAGCTATACTATTACACGAGTATTTGATCAGAAAAGTGACTGCTTTAATGTGTTCTCATCTTTAAATGAATAACGACCCAATTATATTGTAGTTCGATTTTTGAAAAAAATATTACGACTGCAGGACTCGAATTAATATGCCGTTGGAATTATTATAGAGTTTATTAGAACCATACAAACACGTATAACACTGGTACAAATATAACTGAACACAACCAGTCCAAACAAAGTCAAGTGCAAAGTCCGTCACTAAACTGATACCACATGTCTTGCTTCGCTTGTGGTTGTCGCTCGACTGCCTCGTCCATCAATCGAGGCATTGCTTTATACTAATATAATAATATGTCAGCTCGGCCGCGTGGTTTCCTAGAATCATACCTGGCTAATGACTGCCATAAAAGATTACATTACGCAATGGGCTGTTTGTGGAATCACAAATTTTAAACACAAAGTAAACAAAAGAAGTCCAAATGCCGAAAAGGTAATAAAATGTTTTTCTACAGGGCTGCAGGTAAGCATTTGTCTTTGTCGGCACCTCGGCCGTAACAATATGTTTTTGTTTTTTACATTTTAATCAGCTTGTATAAGACTCATTCATGAAAAAAGTAATTTTATTAAAAAAAATAAAAATGTCAAAATATAACCAAAAACAAATTTTGAAATTGCATATTCTTTTTACATTTTAATTAGTCTTTATAGACACATGGATATTTATTTGATTAGGTCAGATTATCTACCAAAGCCAATGCATGCTTCCCAACTAGTGTTCAAACTCACTTCACCGGAATGATATGTGTGCGATCACCACTCAAATATCAGAGCAAATTACAGATTTTAGTTGTATGTATTGGTACCTAAACCTAAACAATGTTTCTGCCTTGGAAATGTATTTTTTAAGTGTGCCGTAACCTTCAAAGCCGTTATTTGGGGAACAATCAATGCGGTATCAATATTTTAAATTGCCCCTCACGAAATTTTTGATTTTGTATCCGTTTGTTATGTTTAATGGTTTATAAGTTAGTTTATAATGTTTTACAAGACATTGAAAAAGCCTTTGCACACAAAGTTTAAACTTGGGTCTTAGGCTGTGACCTGTCACAAGCGCTGAAAGCATCAATAGGCGTTGGACGTAGAGTAGGTAGATTCAGATGGATCCCGTATAGGAAGCCATCACCTCCCTCAGCGAGGCCGTCATGTCCGCAAAGGACGCGGCGGAGCGAGAGAGGGAGCGAGCAGCCGTGCTTCTTTCTCACCGCAATAACAGGCCACGGCGCCGGAGAGTCCATGATCTCCGGCCGTCACCCGCATCCAAAGTTGCCTAGAAGCGGGTCAGTGTCCCGCGCGTGTCCCTTTCAATCCTGAGTCGGGAGAATGCTGCCCGGTGGGGCCGGCCCACGTCAGTCGGGGTCGTGGAGAGAAGCTCCAGCATATCCCGTGGCCCAGGCATATGGCGGCCGGTGGATATGAAGAGGAATTTAGTGAGTATTTCGCCCCATCTGGCCGGCGAGCCCATGCTACTCCGCCGAAGTCTCCGTTTCTGGCGGGGTGTACGCTAATGGATTTCCCCATGTTCTAATTGAATACGTAGACCGTCTTGCAATTCAATTCAATGACGATTTTGATGGGCACTTTTAATTCCTAGTATACTTCTTTCATACATCGATTACCTAAAAGTGTGAAAAGCTATCAGCATGGATATTCTAACTGAATACGTAGAACGTCTTGCATTTCAATTAAATGACGATTAGCATGTATCGATGTTCAATGAAACAAACATTCACGGCACGCAATGCAAGCCAATATCATTAGCATACGAAATTGAGTTGTCTGTGTGCTTGTCGATTGCTAAACGTGTTATGGACTGAGCTCAGATTTATTAATGTTACCTACGTTTTACGCAGGACTCAAATTAAAATGTCCTTGGAATTACTATAGAATTTATTAGAACTGCACAAACACGTACAAATATAACTGGATTCAACCAGTACAAACTGCACGATTCAATAACACGCGCAAAGTCCGTCACTATATCGCTCGTCGAATCTACGTTTCGCTCGTATCGTAATCCTCGCTTGACTGCCCCACCCCTCCGTTCGGGCATTGTTTTATACTAACTATACAGTAATCGGCCGCGTGCACTGGGGTTTCCGAGAAACAGTAATTTGCACACCTGGTTAATTATTCCTGTGAACGGCCAACAAAGTGGAAAACAATAACAATAGGCTATTGTCTAACTGCAAATTTTAAATACGAAGTAAACAAAAGACTCCAAATGCGGGAAGGGCAATAAACCAGGTGCTTGTTTCTTTGTTGGTATGTAACATTAACATATCAGGAGAGAGATACGTCCTATGGTTTTATGGATGTAAATGGAGATTAACTTAATCAGATACGAATTTGCCCCGTATAGTGATATTGTCTATGTTTGACAAGTATTGTGAATTAATTAGATTCAAATGTTGTTTTACAGTTTGGTTTTATTAATTTATTTCTTCTTTGTATAGTTAAAAGCGAAAGGTTGCTGTGAAAAGAGAAATAACATTCAAAGCTAAATAATTCACAATTTCAATTAATCTAATACGTACGGATTTTAAATTTAAACAGTTCGTTCTATTGTTCTAACTGCCAGAAGCTATGACAAGTGCAATGTACAAGTGACATTACATTGACACATGACACACATAGAGAATACCACTCACTATGCGCGGCAAATTCAAATCGAATGAAGTGAATTTTCATCTACGTTATGGAGGGTAGAGGTAAGGAGGACCATCTAGTATGGGGGATCAGTTGAAAAAGTGTCCATCTGTAAACAGCAAATTATGGTTCTCGTCAAAATAGCGCTAGTGTAGCAAAAGGAAATGATATGAATTTAGAAGTTATAAACGAAGTGAAGTGTGCTGGGTTGAAAAATGTTTTAATATATAATTTGGGAAAAGTATTGAGACTTTCTCGTATTGAGATGTATGTATATAAATACAATACTTAGTTACATTTTCGTAAAATGTGCGGTGACAAAGAGGAAGTCTTTCTTTCCTTCTTTAATCCAGTATCCTACTCTAATTATTTGTGGCGCTATTTTTAATACTTTCCACTTGCTATTATGGCGCCATTTTAATTTGCTGCCCGTTAGTGGCCACTTTTTACGTGAATATCGATGCAATGTCAATGGTTTAGTAGTTTCTTTTTTATTAATTACTACTAAGAGAAGTAGGTGTGTATTATATATTTAGATGATTAATATCTAAGTTTAAACACAAAAACCAATTCTAACCAAAATGTGTGATGTTTCTTATCCTAGAAATCTCGCAAATATTTTCCCGGGAACCATTTATGATTGTCCGGGTGCATAAGAATGGGCTTATTCCGACACTGTTTTCACTAAAACAATAGCTTTGGACGGACGAAGTCGCAGACTGCAATATAATTGTAAAAAAATCGCAAAGTAATATCTGATACGAGAGGTCGGTAGGAATATGATAGGTAATATGAGGGTATTTAATAAATGGAAGCTGTATATTTGCCGTGCTAATAACTTGTCAACCTTAAATTGAGGGTATTTATGTTTTTCTTAAAATACCTGCATTTGACTTTTGCTAAAAGGTAAACACTGTTGTTAGTTCGCCAATATAAAAATAAAAACTTCGTTTAAAAAACCGACTTCAAAAACTAAAAAACTAAAATGTATAAAATAACTTATTTCTAAAGCTATTATTATTAATATATATTATCTAAATCATCTTAAAGTCGGTGCTTAGTAATTTTCAAAATATGGTAATTTTTATGTTTTGCTTTGCACCGACTTCAAGATGTTTTAGATAATATATATTAATAATAATAGCTTTAGAAATAAGTTATTTTATACATTTTAGTTTTTTAGTTTTTGAAGTCGGTTTTTTTAAACGAAGTTTTTATTTTTTATTTGTTACTTTTTAGTGTCTAGCTATGTACCCATACATAGCTAGACATACGAATGGTGCTGCGCTTCTTAAAAAATATAGGCCCCAAGAACCGGGAACAAAAAAATGTTCGTAAAATGAAAACTACTGGGCCAAACTATGTCAAATTTTTAGGGGACCACATGGCAGCTATTCCGCGTCGAACAAAAAAGAATCACGTAAATCGGATCATAAATCACGGAGTAATCGGCGAACATACATAAAAAAAACCTACAAAAAAAAAGATCCCGACGAATTGAGAACCTCCTCCTTTTTTCGAAGTCGGTAAAAAAGGAGGTGAAATCAGCTAGACAGACTAGTCTATGTTCATCGGTTGAACAGAGCTAAAGCTCTGTTGGACAAGAGGCGCTAGTATATTGTGGTCGATATTACTGTTCGATAATCGCAATATTCTTTGAGAGCAAATTGCTGCTTGACACTTGACAAGCGTGGAGACAACTCTTGGAGTTGTCCTAATATGCGTATTATCGTTAATTTTATCATTTTATAATAATTTCATTTATTTTAGTCATGAATTTAGAAATAAATTGACAAAATATAAAGGGGTTTTTTCGGAGGTTGGCATGATTTTTTTATGAGCGACCACTTTTTTAGCTATTGCTATTTTATAGTTCTATACTTGAGATACAAGACAATTAAAAAAACTTGGTCCTGAGTTGCATCGGAGCCGAGCTATTTAAGATCAAAATCGTGCTGCGTGAACTTAAGGTATTAGTTTTATGCAAGGTTGTTGTTGTTGCAAGATTAATGTTTTTGTGCATGTCTTTTGAAATAATATAACATATGTAATTAAAGTGAACTATTACTCTAATTGAACATGTTTGTTATTATAGGTACTTATACACATAATAAACAGTAGTTGTTCTTACAATTACATTTAATATACAAAACCTTTTTGACAATTATATTATTTTATTAATCCACTAATTTATTTTGCTATTACAGGCATATACTAGTATTTATATATAAATAAAATTTGTATCTAATACCTAGGTCAAGTGGCTATTAATTGCGTTCTATGCGATGCATCAGCCATACCGTTATATTTGAAATACACACTACTCACTATTACAGCCCCCAGTACATGACAGTACAAAATCAACCAATACACATATTGTTACAACCTAGCGACAAAAGACAAATTCACACCTGCATACCTGTAGACATTTTATTACATTTTCATCGTGTTTAAAATTTGTAATTAGAAAAACCGTTCATTGTTTACTGTAGGTAATATTTTATGGTAGTCATTAGCCAGGTGTGATTCTAGGAAATTCAGTCCGCGCGGCTGAGAAGAAATATTGTATTTGTACTGTATAAAGCAATGCCCCAATTGAGAGACGAGGGAGTCGAGCGATAACCACAAGCGGAGCAAGACTTGTGTACATTCGGTAATCTATTTAGTGACGGACTTTGCGCGTGTTATAGAATCGTGCATTACGTTTGGACTGATTGTGTAGTTATATTTGTACCTGTGTTATACATGTTTGTATAGTTCTAATAAATTCTATAGTAATTCTAACGGCATTTTAATTAGTCCTGCAACACGTAACAATATAATAGGCATACATACATTATCTCCCGTAACCATTCATACTGTACCCATTTAAATTCCCTTCACATGTCCACAGACAGTGATTTCATTATTCATGGCCTCATTTTCGTCGCAGAGCTACAGACAATAAATATTCGCACAAACAAGGTCGTATGGGACACAAAAAGGAAAGTAATACGACCAATGTACATAAAAATGATGTGAGACACTATTATACAGTGAGCAAGGAAAACTCACTGTTTCTGCTAGCTATGTTATGGTTTTTACGGTATCTTATACAATCCAACTGTCTTGTAGTTCTTTGTCTTATCTACGCAACAGATAGGATATTTTTCAAGTAGAAAACATAGATGTAGAATAAGAATAGAATGGAATAGAACAGGAAACACTTCATAGTTCACCAAATGTAACAATTACAATTAATTTAAGTTATAAGTTTGAAGAATATTAAGGTTCAGTTGTCAAAAACTACTTCTATAAACACAGATTTGGCAAGGCTATACTGTTAATTTGATTTTAACAATAAACAAAACAGTATATATGCCTGTGTGTATCAAATACATGTTAGTGTGTGTAGTGTTTCTTCATTGATTTAATGTATTTTTTAAGCATAATTTAAAAAAAAATAGCATTCTGCACTCTTTCTCTGTATAAATTAGTGTACGAAATTTGTTACTCCTCCATCCGCGCAATTTTCATAAAAGGTGTACAAAGTTGTTGCTTCACCTATTAATATAATGATTTTACGGCCAAACAAAAGACGGCCGTATCGCTTAAAGCGATCTCTTCTAGGCAACCTGACTAGGATACTCTTAACAACTTATATATTATGTCTAGGTATAATTACATTAAAGTGTTAAAATAAAACAGGAAGAACAGTACAATGTGGACAGTAAACAGCCAAGTTAAATATATATTTGATTAAAAACTAAGGTAATGGTTTTTGAGAAATTTTTAAAATACTAGTATAGCTAGCTTTTCTGACATCTATGGGTAAGGAGTTCCAAAGGTAAATAGCCTGTAAATCGAAGGATTGGGAGTAAAGTGTTGAAGAATGTGCAGATGCCTTTAACAGGAGGTTATTTTGATATATACGCTATCAGTACCAGAAATAAGCATAGTAAATAGATAGACAATAAATATATAGATAGAGAACCCCGACTGGGATAGATGATAAGGTTCTTGTAGTGAGCTATGCCGGTTACCTTCTTTCTCTTACGGATATCCTCATTTCTAATTTATCCATAAGAGAAACACCCAACATAGCTCGCTCCATAGCCTGTTGAGCGACTTGGAACTTGTGGACCAATCCTTCCGTCAGTGTCCGTGTTTCAGCCCCGTAGGTCAGGACACAAACATTTTATTGTTCATGAAAAATTAAAACTACGTTCTTGAAACTAGGTACAATAAATGTTGAATAAAGGGCGGCCTTATCGCTATTGATGTATGGGTTTCATTACATAACGTCTATTTACATAAACCGTCTTATATGGAGCAGTAGGAATAATCCACATATGCCAATATTGTTTTTATTGCTTCATAAAATAACTATAAAAATATTAGCTTTCTTTTATATTTATACATTAACATACTGTGGCGAATAATGGTGAAACGATCTAGTTGGTTTAAGCGGTTACAGAAAAATCTAGAAGATTCTGGAAAAAAAGACAGTGACAGATACATTTTAGAAAGGGATAGATTGTAACGTTGCACTTGCACCATTAAAAAAAACGTAGAAATAGCCAATGACAGTACTAATGTCAAACTATGTCATTGTCAAGAGAGTTTTAAAAAGAAGAAATAACTGTGACGGCGGTTAAGTGGAGACTCGCTCGAAATTCAAAAATATCAGCTTTCACAATTCTTTTCTAAATATTAATCCACGCTAATCAAAACTTCCTTTAACGTTATCAAAATAACTACGTGTTCCCGCTGGGGACCAAGGCTACCCTTACTTTACCTAGGAAAACTTACCAACCAAGCCAACATATACCAGACGTGGACAATTACCGGTCGAGCTAATATTAGAGCTGTGGAAGAACTTGACTCGAAGAGCTTTCAAGCCTTCGACAGGCCAGTGTACCCATTTGTACATAGAAGTCCACCGGTTGTCAAGGAACAAATTAAATATACTTGTATCGTTCATTGACCCACCTAAACCTATTCTGTGCCTAAGAAGGAGGCTCTGACTATTCCCCCACGTCACAAGAATAACGAAACGAAGATCGTAATTGTAGAATTGGCCTTGAAGACCCACAAAATACTTAAACACATCTGGTCGATACAATAGGATACCAGAATCCTGGAGCTTACCTCGCTCAAAGGATTAGCCTCTGTATCCAGCGAGGTAATGCTGTCGCCAGTCTTCTAGGTATAATGTCCAGCGACAGTGGTCTGGTGGGACTGGACGGGCTATAGGTTTTTTTACTATTGCATATATATTTGTAAGTCAAGTTTATTTATAGGATAATTTAATTTTTAGTATTACAATTGATATCAATAAAATCTAAATTATTAGTTGTCAGCCCTAGTCGAAATTCGACTTTAATAATCAATGACAAAGACTATACTTCCATAATCACAGATTTTCCTAGGGAGACACTGTTAATTTGATTTGAACAATAAACAAAAGAGTATATATGCGTGTGTGTGTCAAATACATGGTAGTGTCTGTAATGTTTTATTTTTATGTATAATTAGAAAAAAATAGCATTCTGCACTTCTTCTCTATAGAAACTATAAGTGTGCGAAATTTTATACTCCTCCGTCCGGGCAATTTTTTTATTAGAATTTAGTTTGAAAGGAGACAGGGACTTATGCTCCAGCTGTCCAGCGTGGTCGACCAGATGCTACACAGCGAGAGGAAATGGCTAGCGGTGACCTCCTTCTGCGAGGACGTTATGTCCCAGAAGGAGGCTGCCGAAAGAACAAGGGAGGAGGACGAGCAGGTGGACCCCCGTCGCAGACGGCGAACAGGGGCTCACAGGCGGCGCTTTGCTCATCTCCTCCCGACGAGTCACACCCAGTGCCGTGGGGTTTCCTAGGCCCCCCCTTGTCGGCTTGCATCGAGGTGACACGGCAGTCATACCCATGGTTACGGTCCCGTGGCACCTCATTATGATACGGAGGGACGCTGGAAGGTTTAGTGGGTAGTCTGGCGGTCAGTGCATGCACCAACAGCCGGGAGTCCCACATACCCCTTAGTGACATCCCCCGGGGCCTAAGGATATGTGCAAACGCATTCCCCCAGTGTTGACAAAAAAAAGGGACTTATGCTCCAAAGAAATACGAGTATAATGAGCGGAGATATGGACGCTTAAAAAATCTGGAAGATGACAATTTAAGAAATAAAATCGCAAATAAAATAATTTATCAATCACCGTTATATTATATTAGAACATAATAAAACTACGTTTTGCCGGTTTTAAGCACGGTAATTTATTTGAATTATTCCAACGTTTCGTACACTTTTCAGTAGCCGTGATCACGAAAGACAAAGATGTCAAGTGTCAATGAGTATCATGAAAGTTTTATTTAGCCTACCGCAATTTGTTCATTTTGATTACTAAGTTTCAATTTTGTTTATGGTTATTATTTACTCTGTGGGAGCCTAATCTAATTTACCGCCGCTTCGCAACATGTTGTGGCTTGAAGAGAAAAAGCGGCGCAAGAAACTTTTCAGCAAACATGCCTAGCTTTATAGCTAAAATTATTATTAATTTATATACTATTAAAATGGGTGGGAGGTAAAATAAAAAGATATTATCAATCAAGTTGGCTTGTGGTTTATTGTATGGCTCAAGTCAAATTACCGCGCTTAAAACCGTTAAAACGTAGTTTTATTACATATACTAGTCGAAATCTTAAGAAAATATTATATTAAAACACTTGGATCACGCGATGAATTCATTCAAAATTTAACTAATCCTATTACAATGATAAAATAATACGCATTATTAAACGGTGACCATTAACCTGGTGGTCGAAGAAAGACTTAAGATGGCCCTGTTGTCCCAACCAAAAACCCAAGACCAGATATATTTTGCCACTGCAAAGTGAGGAGACCCGACCCCAAATAATAGGTGAACGATTAGAAGAGGAAGATGTTAAAAAGAGAATCTTAAAATCCCTCTCTGTTAAATAATATATATTTAATATTTAAATAATAAATAAATAAGCGTAGGTACTGTAAATAATTACAATTTAAAAATCCCGATTTTAGTTATTTATTTAGGTTTATGTCTTGGCAGCTGAGCCTTTAAGCCAGATCTTATATTACAATATAGTTTCGTCATTTTCTTAAGTCTATGTATAGCTTAGCTGAACTGTAGGTTATCAGCTGAAGCCATTCAACGGAGTTCTCGTGAAAACTCAAAAGGCCACATTTGACTATACAGTTCACATTTCTCACAAAAAAACATAATTATTACTCAAAAACTATCATTATCCTACATCTATTGTTGTTCATTTTAGAGTTATTTTACACATTTTTAGAAAATAAAACTGCAGAGCACATGTCATTTTAGTTCCCGCCAAAAACTCTCCCGATTTTAGTGGAAGAAAAAAGATACAGATAGAAAATGACAACAGAAGATCAATGTTCCATATTTAAAAATAATATATAGTGGCCAGTAACAAAGCTTGTCAGCGACAATAAAAACTTTTTGCTGGCAATTCCAACACTCTCATCTTATTACAATCCATCTCTTTTGTAACAGACCGACCTTGTTACTATTTAAGCCTTCCAAAAGGCAGCATAGCATTGAGATTATGCGAATCAACTACACTAAAAATATAAACTAGATACTCGTAAAGCTAAAAGTGTAGGCGTAACCTTCGGAATGAAATCCAGTAATCCCGTAGCTGAGATAAAACCAGTCCGCCCTGACATCTTAAACTGGGCTCACTAAATAATTACGCCTAAATACGTAGATTTAATTAAAATAAACGATATATTATTATTCTAAAATTATATATCTAGACTTATTTTAGGGAATTTATAACGTTTGCTTTGATTTTTTATTGCATGAGTTCAACAGGCAGGCGGCCCACCTGATTGAAAGCGGTTACCGTTGCCTATAGACATTTGTAACAAATTCACTCCCAATGTGCTGCCACCCTCTAAAGATAGTCTGGAAAGTGTCCACTAATGCCGGAACATAACTCAAGGTTGTTATGGCGGCATGCTTTAGCTGTCCAGATGGGCAAATACCTTACCATCTGGCTGTGGTTGTTTTGTCCCCTCCTAGGACAAGCCGCCCAGCCGCAGGATGTTATGCATAGCAGGATGCTAATTTAGCAGCACCTCTGATATTACTGATGACATAGACAAATGCAACCCCTTTCCATCACAGCTAGGCCACCAGTCTGTTGGCTGTGCTTCAGCAATAAAAAAAAATCTAGCCAAGTAACTTATTATTATTATTTATTATAATGTTATTATGCTCTGTATAATGTATTATGCTCTCATTTATCATCATCATTCATTCTGGTTGTGTTCGCTCGTCCAAGGTCCGCTTTTCTGCTCCACTTCGTGCGGTCTTCGGCATCGCTTTGTGACTATTGGTACGCATGTCGTACTTCACAATGTCAAGCCAGCATTCTTGGGCCTTCCCCTTTGATCGGGATCTGGCGGAGGCAGCATCTTCACTACATAATAGTCGGTCACCGTGAAACGTGGCCGTACCAGCGTGAGCGACTCTCTTGCAGTTTGTCTCCTATGTCATAGAGATGAAGACTGCTGCAGATGCGGTAGTTCCTGGCGCGTTCTTTCCGTGTGACTCCACATATCCCTAGAAAGATACTCATCACCGTGAAACGCAGATCTTGCTTGTGTCGCTCAAGTATAGGACACGCCTAACTGTGATACAAAAAGACAGAACTAATGATGGATTTCTAGACCTATTCTTTTAACTTAACCGGCGTTATTCTTTTATTATCATTTCAAACAACACTACTATCGGTACTTGTGTGGCACCGTAGCCCGTACATCTACTTGGTCCTTCGAGCCGGAAGAAATTTCACTTACATAACCACCTAATTCAGCACAGTAGATTTGTCACGAAAGCACAAAGCGAACAATGGGGAAGAAAGTATAAATTTCAATTACCTTTTGCAAGGGAATCAGTGATTTGTAAAGCGTTAATTGATGCCAATCAGTTGAAATGGTGGAACGCTGATTGCGCCCCGCTGCGGATCAATTGTTTGGCACACGTGAACGATTTTGTAATGCCAATTTTATCGTTCCCGTTTATTCAAAATGTTGATATATTTTGGTAGTCATTTAGGCAAACGAATCCCTTATATATCTCTGCAGAAATGGAGAAAGAATACAAATTTCTGCGGCCGGCCAGCCTGTCGTAAGAGGAGACTAAACAACCTATATTCAGGTGAGTTAGCCTTAATACCCTTGATTTAGTTCCGTCATCAGTTGCCAGATTCCAGTCCGCTCTTAGAGGGTGGGTCATTGGTAGTACCTATGTTGTTGCTAATATCGACTGATAATGGTAATAACTTGTTATCAGAGGTCGTTGGCCTGTCTGTCTAACATAATAAACCTATATTTATACCACAAGTGAATCCTCACAAATGTTTTGACGTTTAAACAGAATTCGCTTGTTTATTTGTTATTCAGAGGTAAATAGACTTTATGATATTATTATTTTTCCTTGTTAACATCAAATTTGGAAAATTGAGTGAGCATTGAAAAGGAGTGCCCTATTCATTCATTGGGCTTTTCCCTTCAAATCAAAGGAATAATTGATATATAACCCTGTTATAATAATTGATATACAATATTGTAAAGAGATACAATTTGAGTTTGTTTGTTTGTAGGAAGATCTCTTAAAGTGATGAACCGATTTTGAAAATTCTTTAACCAGTAGAAAGCTACGTTATTCTTGAGTGTATTTGTTTGTGATTAATAAAGAATTAAGGTGCATATAATGAGAAGGGCTGAAAGTCTTATAATGAAGAGTGTATTAAACTGAAAGATCGAAGGGGATAAAAGGGGTTTAAAGGTAGTATAAAAGAAATTGATGGTGACTGTAGCCACTTGGTTTTCCGGTGGTAAGTGGGCTGTATGCCTGATTGCTTGCGTCGCAATAAAAAAATAATGAATATATTTTTGCCATCACGCTTACGTAACCATAACAACCTTTATATAGCCTTTATAATAGTCTGAAAATAATAACCAACCCAATCTTCTTGTGAGGGACGCCAGGAGACATAGCCTCCTCAGGATAGACTAGGCTGTAATGTTGGCTAGGCTGGTAATGCTGGGCAGTTGCTGTTACTGTTTTTTCTCTAACATATAGTGTAGGTCACCTCCGATATTCGTTTGCCGGTCCGCTAGGATCCTTCTCCTCGGACTTCATATTTACGGTCTATTGTCCCCCTATGGCTGGCATCTACAGATTCAATCCCTCTTCGGGGTACAGTTCCGTTAAGGTAAAGCAGGGGGCTCCCTCGAGCAGGTTGCTCCTTGGCTCGCGCCTTGTTCGTGGAGGCACTGGCTCAAAACCCCCGGTAAAGCTAGTAAGTAAGTAGTAATGTTTTCGGACTAACAGCATAATGTCAAGTCCATATATTAAAACCAAATCAAGTCCAGGACACGTACACATAGAGGCAATGTAACCGCATCATTACAATTTGCAAATGCAATTGAAAACACGATCATTTGCCGAATAAGCGCCGTTAACAACGCATTTCATGCGTGAAACCGAACCGCTTGATGCTATTGTCATAGGGCTAACGAATTGAGAGGAGGGCTAATTGCAATTTAGAACGGTAGCAAGTAGAATTACATTCAGTATTTCCACTGTGCGTATCACATCTGTACAGGACTTAGGCTGCGCGCAAACGAGTCACCGGTGGTAGCGATATGCAGTTCACACGCTTTTTCATGCGCTTTGTAGGGACTCGCCGTAAAGGTGTAGTCGGTGGCCTGATATGCATCCTATCTTCCGACTGATTTTCCAAATGTCGCGTATAACATCGTTTCATCCAGCAGGAACGGAGAAATAATACAATTTCCTACGGCCGGATAGTCTGTCGTAAGAGGCGAAAAAACAACCCACAGCCAGGTAGGGTGTTTGCCCGACTGGATGGCTACCACCCCTGGTCTAGAGTATGCCGCCATAACAACCTCGAGTTGTGTTCCGGCATTAGTGGCTAGGTTCCAGTCTCCCTTAAGAGAGCAGCAGCGCATTTGTAGCACCTTTGGTGTTGCAAATGTTCATGGGCGATGGTAACCTCTTTCCATCATGTGGTCCGTCAGCCTGTCTGCTGAACTCATGCAATAAAAAAAAAACAATTAGATTTATTAAAACCCGTTTATTAGTTTTTGCTTAAAAGTGTAACCAAAATTCATTGTTCCTCATAAAGTTTTCAATAGTTTCGATGCACCCCTGTGTTACTATTTACACGCATTATGGAAATACGTGCAGCCGCTAATTAAGCATGGAGTATCACCCTCAGAACTTACATCTACGTAATTATAACAAGGACAAACGGTACGCTGTGTTTAGCTAACCTAATTTCAGTGCTGGAATAATTTTGCTTTTGAAGCATTTCAAAATTAAAATTTTTACGCAAAAATCCTTAAAATCGACGGTTTCTGCTTAAGTGGGTAAAGCCTTTGGTGGTAGAGCTCGCTGGAATACAGAGACTTCGGGTTCGATTCTGGCGTGGTAAATTTCGTATGCGAACCTTCCGTTATTACTATTGTTACATGCCGTCAAATATATGCGCACACAGCCTGTCGTAAAAACGCAATTTATTACCTTTCTTGCATTCGGAGTTCTTTTGTTTACTTTGTGTTTAAAATTTGCAATTAAGAAAAACATCCTATTGTTATCATACTTGTTTATGGCCGTCATTAGGGTCGAACTAATCCTTGTTGGTATTGCATTGCGTCGAAGCTTGCGAGGTGTGCGGATTAACTCGGTGAACGCGGTCCTTTGATGTATTGTATAGTTTAGTATAAAACAATGCCCGAACGGAGGGGTGGGGCAGTCAAGCGACGACTACGATACAAGTAAGTAGTACATTGGATTAGCGATATAGTGACGGACTTTGCGCGTGTTATTGAATCGTGCAGTTTGTATTGGCTGTGTCCAGTCATATTTGTGCCTGTTTTATACGTGTTTGTACAGTTCTAATAAACTCTATAGTAATTCCAACGGCATTTTAATTCGAGTCCTGTGTAGCTCGTAACGTAACGTAGAAGGGTCCTGTATTAAAATGTGTTGGGAACGGGAAGGAAAGGGAACTTTTTATAAAATAAACCAAAACCACTCAAATAGAATTAAAATTATTATAAATATATTAATATAATAAGTAATAAATACATGTCAATACTAATAACTAGTAGTCGCCCGTGGTCGAAATTAGACCATAATAATTTGTTGTTAAAGACTATAATTCTATAATAACAGATTTCGCCAAGGCTACACTGTTAATTTGACTTGAACAATAAACAAAAGAGTATATATGAGTGTGTGTGTCAAATACATGGTAGCATGAGTATTGATTTTCTTATTGATTTAGGGTCGCTTGCACAATGATCGCCTTCAAATAAAATTAGTTAATCATATTAAACTTATGGGTGTATTACACCAACAAACTGCCTAAATACGTTTTACACCAAATGTACTGACAGTTCTTTAAACATATTTAGCGACAAATTTTGAGTTGTGCAAGACGCTAATAGTATTTAAGGGTTAAATGCGTTTAGTGTTTCTTAAATAAATTAAAGGAACGTTATGCAAGCGGCCCTTAATGTATTTTCATGCATAATTATGAAAAAAATATTAGCATTCGTCGCTTTCCATATAAACTATAAGTGTGCGAAATTTCATACTGCTTCGTCCGCGCAATTTTCCGTAGAAAGAAATACAAAGTTTATGCTTCACGTATTAAAATACATAAATACGTCTACAAAGTAATACAATAAAAGTTTAGAATCTAAAGTAACCAAGAAAAATGGTCCAATCCACAACATCTAGGGTTCGTCCATTTAATAACATATCAGTTTTTACAAGTTTAACATTAAACAGATTGGAGAATTTAATACATTCAGTTTAAAAGTAAATTATTCACACTTAACCAGTAACCAATTGATATAAATACCTATAGCCATACTAAAATATGTAAATACTATCTCATGGGTGTTAAAATCGTCTTTGGAATATACAAAATAGTTAGTTAGTTCATTAGAGATGTTAACATATTAACACTGGTTTAAATTGATTATGTCGTGTTACTGAGAACTGTTTTGTTTATCTATAATATTATAACATTCTAAATATGCCTGAAGCTATTAAAAAAAAACACACGCTTTTTTTTTTATTGCAGGAGTTCAGCCAGGTGGTAGGGTATTATATATATGCTCGACTGGATGGCGACCACCCCTGGTCTAGAGTATGCCGTCATAACAACCTTGTGTTGTGTTCCGGCATTAGTGACCAGGATCCAGTCCCTCTTAAGAGAGCAGTAGCGCATTTGTAGCACCTTTGGTGTCGCAAATGTCCATAGGCGATGGTAACCGCTTTCCATCAAGTGGGCCGTCTGCCTGTCTGCTGATCTCCTGCAATAAAAAAAAAATAAAAAAAACTCTAAACCAGAGGCGGTAGCCATCCATTTGAGCAAATGCCCTACCACCTGGTGTGAGTTGTTTTGTCGCCTCTTACGACAGACCACCCGGTGGTTTTCGCTGTTAAGCTTAGTTGAGGACTTGGTTCTGAAAGCCTACTTGAAAATTTGCAATCTGTAGACAAATATATAACACGATGGAAGAAGATTAATGACCGTGCTTCAAGCAAATAAAAAAGTACCTTGGAATATAAGTATCAAGTATAACAAAATACGATACTCTTAAGTTAAACTTCAATATCAAAGGTAGGGAAACTATCAGGAAGCAAAACTTTCATGAAGTTTAATAAAGTCCATTAGGAAAGTCCTGATTTTGTAAGCATCTTCTGCTCCAAGTTCCCTACTGTTTCCTTTGACTTCAATATTGACTGAGGTTGCGACTATTTGGAGCTTCTTTTTATTTTATTGCATGAGGTCAGTAGCCAGGCTGATAGCCCACCTGTTGGAAAGCAATTACCATCACCTATGGACATTTGTAACACTAAAGGTGCTACTGATATGCTGCCGCTCTTTAAAGGGTGACTGGAACTAGGCCATTAATGTCGAAACAGTATTCAATCTTGTTATAGCGGTATACTCTAGTCTAGACCATGGGTGGTAGCAATCCATTCGGGTAAATACCCTACCATCTGGCTGTGGTTTGTTGTGTCGCCTGTTACGACAACCCGCCCGGCCGCAGGAAATTGTATTCTTTCTCCGTGCCTGCACGGATAAATATCTCATTTTTAGAAGTCCATAATCGTTTTCGCAAAGTATCAGATGCATTATACAATCTTCATGTCTATCCGGTAGTATGTTTGTTACATTTTGTGCGTGGACCGAGCTATGGTCTAAGATCGAACACGCTTACCTAGAAGATACCTACACGACACTTGAAGACACCCAGTTTGTAGGTTTCGGGAAAAACAGACTCCGGCAGTGAGTTCCGTGTTTGATGAGTGTCATTGTGTTAAGACTACCTGTTGATGCTAAACAAAGTATTTCTAGAATTCTTATGGTTTTATTGGTGCCTTTCCATAATACCATCAAAGGAATACTTTCGTCGTTTCGCCCGCCAGCCCGATAGAGTCAATGTAATTTTTGGTACAAGAAGGAAAGGACCAAGGTTTCTATAAAAGTACCTTAATATCACAGTTTAACAATCTACCAGTTGGGAAACGCCTGTGACGACGGTCGACACCGTCGACCGTGTAGGTACTTACGCTATCAGTCGCAAATGAGCAAGGGTTGTCAGAAAAGATGAATAAGATAAATGTGATATTTATGTAATTTTGGGGGTAAGGAACTTGAAATTTTACCCTTAGCATCACCAACCGCTTTATTATTATATTATAAGATATCTTATAAAAACTAAAACGAAACATATTAACAACAATTGTATAGATTATGGGTTTTAATCTTTATATATAAAAATGAATGTTTTTCTGTATGTCCTCACACAATTGGACTCGGTAGGTGGCGCTGTTGTCTGCATATCGATTGAAGCTTTTCCGGGCGGGACGACAGCTAGTACAAAATAAAAAAATAATTAACCAAGTACGTGTGGGTCCACGCACAAAATGTGACAAACAAACTAACGGATGGACATGAAGATTGTATAATGCATATGTTCCTTTTCCAAAATGATTATGGAATTCTAAAAATTGATAATATTTTATTATTTATTTATTTATTTCAGAAGGTCCATACAAGTAATGTCAAAATTCCATCGATATAAGTCTAATGAATGAATAGTAAGTAGGATATAGGAAGCGGTTTGTATATTTTATAGTGTAGATTTCATATATTTAATATATACTCAACTATAAATAAGTATATATACAAATTAAAATTATACTATAAAAAAAAACCGACTTCAAAAACGAAAAAACTAAAATGTATAAAATAACTTATTTCTTAAGCTATTATTATTAATATATATTATCTAAAACATCTTAAAGTCGGTGCTTAGTAATTTTCAAAATATAGTAATTTTTATGTTTTACTTTGCACCGACTTCAAGATGTTTTAGATAATATATATTAATAATAATTAATAGCTTTAGAAATAAGTTATTTTATACATTTTAGTTTTTGAAGTCCGTTTTTTTAAACGAAGTTTTTAAATTTTATTTGTTACTTTTTAGTGTCTAGCTATGTATGGGTGGACCTACAAATGGTGCCGCGCTTCTTAAAAAATATAGGTCCCAAGAACCGGGAACAAAAAAATGTTCGTAAAATGAAAACGACTGGGCCAAACTATGTCAAAATTTTAGGGGACCACATGGCAGCTATTCCGCGTCGAACAAAAAAAGAATCACGTAAATCGAATCATAAATCTCAGAGTAATCGGTGTACATATGGAACGGAGTGAAAATTATTTCCATGAAAAATGTTCTTAAAATGAAAACTACTGGGCCAAACTATGTAAAATTTTTAGGGGACCAATTGGAAGCTATTCCGCGTCGAACAAAAAAGAATCACGTAAATCGGATCATAAACCACAGAGTAATCGGCGAACAAACATAAAAAAAGCAACAAAAAATAAATAAAAAAAAGCAACAAAAAAAAAGATCCCGACGAATTGAGAACCCCCTCCTTTTTTTGAAGGCGGTTAAAAATCCAGTGCCAGACCGCTATCAGTATGAAAAGTGTCCGAAAGAGTGGCTACATTATGCGTTTTCCGAGGTACGAGGTAGACCTCAGGTCTCCATGTACCCAAGATCTCGACGGCAGAATATTTGCGGTATTTTAGGGCCTCGTGTTGTGACGCAGCTGTATCAGCAAACTTGCTAGTGGCTGAACGATGGGACTCTGCCAGAGTATCGACGCAAGGCGCGTCCCATACTAAAGGACGGCCCATCCTCCAGGGCACCAATGACATACCATCGGGTCTCTTGCCATCGTCACGGCACAAGCCGTTAAGTTGTAGTGTATATATGTATAAATATTAAATATAATTTTATATATATTTAATATTTATACATATATGTCTATTTATATTTATTGCAAAACCCACATTTTACACAATGTTTCTCTAATCCATCCTAAGATTGTCTGGAAGAAATTGCTTTTGGTGATAAGACCGAAAATTGTCTTCTGTACTTAAACTTCTTGAATTGCGTCATGTATATATTAATGTTATGCAATAAAGTATTCTATTCTATTCTCAATCTATGTATTCTGTGAAAAAAAATATTACATTTTTTTCAAAATTATAAGAAATCATGCTTGCCGAAAGGTTGAATATGGCGGAAGCGGCTATGAATCTGTTAGAGAAATAAAAAATATATCTAAAAGCAGTATCTTGCAAACAGAGGCTGAGTTCCAAAAGGCTAGTTTTGCAATAAATCTTGGAGTATGAAAAAAAAAATAAGTTAGGTCGAGTGGCGGCTCGAGCCAAGTTATGAATAGCGTCGGGCGGCTAAGTATTTTAAGCAAACCTCTACAGCAGCTGATATTTGCATTTTAGAGCGATATTGCTGGGATTTTAGTAAAAGCTCGCAAAGTCTGCAGCGCAGTAGATGTTTTAAATTTCGCTTAACATTTTATATACTTTGGTACTTTGCTTTAAAAAGATTACCGTGGTCTAGGAACGTAAAGTGGGTAAATGAAGATACAAGGACTACGAAATTCTATTATATGGTTTTTTTATTGAAGCAAAAAATAAATCAATCCTAACAAATCGATACAACTAAAATATTGTTACAATCTAGGCGACAAAAACAAATTCACACCTGGATATCGGTAAAATCACATTTTATTACCCTATTATGATCGTCTTCTTTTGTTTACTTATTTATTGGTATGCGTTTACTAATTATTCTAGAGAACGGTTCATTGTTTTATTGTACTCGTTTATGGCCGTTGCGGCCGGGTTATTAGCCAGGTGTGGCGAATTAAATACGGGCACATTTGTATTTGTGAGGTATAAAATCAGAGCTCGATGGAGAAGTGGCAGTCGAGCTAGAACCACGAACGAAGCGAGACGTGTCTACATATCGAGAATATCTATTAGTGACGGACTTTGCGCGTTTTATTGAATTACGACCTTCTGCATTAAGTTTGGATTTGTTGGGTTTAGTTATATTTCTACCTGTATTATACGTGTATTTATGTATGTATGTATATGTGTGTGTGGGATCGGCCCCAGAGTGGTCTATTGTATATTACTCATAACACAAGCGTAACTTGCTTAATTTGGGTATATAAAATGTGTGTGTTTGTCTGCCGATTATTATTATTATTACACGTGTTTGTATAGTGCTAATAAAGTCTATAATAATGCTAACGGCATTTTAATTCGAGTCCTGCAACTCGTAACAGCATGTTTTAAAGGGACAAAATCGAGAGTCAGCGTGGTATCAGAAGTCGATAGCTACCCTAAATTCATAACTTCCATACAACTAACATTTTGATCGAAGATTTAAATTAATTTGGTGACAGAATTAACAGAGGTTATGTCTAAAATAAGCCGAAAATAATGAAGTTTCACGTTAATTTTCTTCCACTTCCAATTAATAGTTTTACCGTAGTTGGTTAATCAATTTCGTAATTGGAATGTTTATAATAGACCAGGTATTTGCGTTATGGATGATAATATAGTAAGGGTATGTATAAATTCCATGTTCTGCTACAGTTTAATTCACCAAAAAAATAGAAATTATTTAAATTTCTTAGGAAGTGAATTATTGTCATGAGCCAAAAGTAGAATGTATATTTTTATCTTTCAATTGTGATAGAAATATTATATTAAATTAGAGTATTTTCGAGTTTTCAAGTACATGTATTTAAAGTATATTGTTGTGTGTAAATAAATAAAATAAAATAATCGCAACCCATAAATGTCCCACTGCTGAGTTTGGGCCTCCCATTATAGTGGAACGGACAGTATACCCGCCACCCTTGTCCAAGGCGGCTTGGCAGGTTTGACATATCGCTTATCTCGATCTGCAGGTTGCATCACGATGTTTTCCTTCAATGTTGTTAGCACATGGTAATTGTAACAATATGCACATTAGGTCAGGAAACTGACTAAGTGGTGCATGCGTTCCGGCCAGGCTCGAATGCACGACTTACTCAGTTCTCATCAAAAATGAGTGATACATTTTATCCCGAGAGAGCAACATAGCTTACATTCTTTTTTAAATGCTGCGGTACTTTGTGTCGCGGGAATCCCGTGGGAATTTCAAGTCAAGCGTGGCCAAGTCGCATGCATACCCTAGTATATAAAATTGTAGTATGTAAGCATTTGTATTGTTTATTGTTAGGGGGGCCAGCGCACAATAATTAAGTATTTGCACACGTAGCAATAATGTAGTATATAAGGTTTTCATTTTGTTAAACGGGATCAGAATACAGAGATTAAACATATCATACACATCGAGACAATTTAGTTTTACTACTGTAACCACCTCAGTCCGCCGCAGCCACCGCTCCAGACCACAAAATAATAAATAATTATTACAATAAAACTACGTTTTATTATTTATAAAAGTCGCGAAAACTTAAGAAAATATTATTACAATACACTTTGTTATGAAACATTGAATAAGGTAACCCTTACATGTTCATCTTCTATTTAGGCTGATTTGTAAAACAGGTAGGAGCTTCATAGCCCATCTCACTACAATAGAAGGGTAGTATTGTTTACTTTTTCTTCGTAAATACTGCGTGGGTAACCGATTTCCATAAATTATTCAAGTCAAACGGTTCTAAAATAAAGTTTGCAAATGCAGAGTGAGGCGAGGCGATAGCTCGGACTGCGTGTACTGAATATTTTAACCCCTGAAGAGTGTTCCACTATAAGTTCGCACTTAGATTATGTAAAGGTCGAAAGTTGAATGGGAATATGAGAGAAAGGGAAGCCAGACAGACTGGCGCCGTAACGCATTACGTAACGAAGTGGATAACCCTCCCATAAGAAGTTATCACTTCAAAAAATACTTTAAAATAAGTACATAAATAGACATAGGAATTCTTTAAATAGCGTACAAAACGGATTTGGGATAAAACCCCAGAACAACGGTTGCTTGACAAAATCCCATTTATGAAATAATTATGTTTGTTCAGTAAATCAAGGCTCAGTTATATCGGCGTAGCCACGAAAGCGGAATGGACAGGTCTATAAATATATTAACCTAGACAGAACGTAAGGTCACGGCTTTATGGCTACGTGGAATCACCCAACTTGTCATCAGCTCGATGGCCCGTGAATCGCGTCATGGCGTGAATGAGACTCGTATACAGTTTCTTGGTAAATGGAACACATTGCCTCTTTATCTATATTAATACGTGAAGCAATAACTTTGCGAACCTTTTTACGAAAATTGCGCGTACGGAGAAGTAAGAAATGTCTAACACTTCTGGCCTTACTTATAATCGTTTGTTAAATTTTAAGAAACTGCTCAGCAACTGATTAACGAAGACCTTACTCAAAAACTCCTCTTAAGGATAAGAGGTGGTGGTAAAGTAACTCATAAATAACTGTCAAAAATAACCAACATCGAGAGGTAGTTTAAGTGCTGCTAAGAAGCAAGATGGCAAGTTTTATTTGAAACAGCCATTGATTAGGGGCTTAAGAGTCTCTTATTTAAGATGGCTAATGCTTTCTTAACGAGATTATTATAAGTAAGGCCCATATAGTTTATATAGAGAAGGAGTGCATTATTCACAACATAATTATATATGCATAAAATACATGAAATCAATAAAAAAAACATTACACACGCTACCATGTACTTGACACACACAAGCATGAATACTGTTTTGTTTATTGTTAAAGTCAAATTAACAGTGTAGTCTTGGCGAAATCTGTAATTATAGAAGTATATATGTTTATATATCTTTGAAATATATATGTTTATATATATGTGTATATATATATCTTTGAAATTAATTATTATGGTCGAATTTCGAGCACGGGCGACTACTAATTAGTATTATTAGATATGTATTACTAAAAAATATTCGACTAGAGAACACTCCACTCCTTTGTCCATGTCCTATGTCACGGACATGAAGACTGCCGCGGATTCATTTCTGTGCCACGCAGCTCTTGCTTGTGTCGCTTAAGTACAAGCCACGCTTCACTGCCATACAAAAGGATAGGTCTAATAACGGGTTCTTAGACTTGCCAAAATTACTACTAAACCCTGAAAGTAAGAAAACTCATTCCATTATAACACCTTACATAAACATAACCAACAACCGCTAATACCTTGAAACTCGCACTCTCATTTCCTAATCTCAGTCATGGGGATGACAAATGACTGGTTGCATTCATTCGACACGCTAAATACGAGAGCACGCAAATATCCGCGTGTTGGTATTCAAAGCGTGTCACGCATCGTTTGTATACGTCGCGTTGCCGCTGATTGGCGTCAGGGCTGTCACGGATAAGCGCTTTATGAGCTTCAAAAAAGCGCTAGATTCCGCTATATAGAATTTCTATCTATCTCTATATTTATCTATGTGTAAAAGGAGATAGAATATGTGGCAGATTGGTGCACGGAAGAAGATAGGGTTTGTTTTAAGTTAATATACATATTTTATTTCTGGTTTTTTAATTATTCAGATTGAGAATCAGATTATAGAACAAAAACTTCAACGGACAAGTGAAAAAACGAATCGCAACGGACAAGTGGAAAATCTTCAACTGACAAGTGACAAAATGAATCGCCACAATATTTTAACTTGAAGTTTTACGCTGCTTCTGCATTCGACCCTTCACCCAGATACCAAGCGAGAGCCTTTCAAGGTGTCGGTCAAGGCTCTTCGCTATTAGTAAAAATATTTAATTGTTATTAAGTATATACGGAACAAACAAAGCTGTATTAGAGAGAAAGCGAGTGCTGCCACACGCTTAATAGTGTTGTCATTTAAATACATTGCTCTCCAACAGACGTGTTGGTCTTTCCGAATTTGAAATGATCTACGCATTAATGTGCTGATATGGTCTCGCGGCTCGCGGACGTCTCGACTGGTTCCCGATTAGTACATAATCACGGTAGTGTTTTCGTTAGAATGCTCGCATTTAATATTTTTAATTTTATATATTTGGACTTTGATAGTGTTACAACCTAGGCCCGACAAAGACAAATTCCACGTACAGATCTGTAGAAGCACATTTTATTACCTGTCGCCATTTGAACTGATTGTAATCCTTTTATGATCGTTTTCTTTTGTTCACTTATTTATTGGCATACGTTTCTAATGGAGAACAGCATATTGACCTATTGTAGTCGCTCATTAGCCAGGTGTTACAAGCCAATTCTAGGAAACTGTAACGACGTCGCCGGGCGGGCACATTTGTATTTGTGGAGCATAAAACAACGGCCTGATGAAAAGAAGAGTCAGTTGAGCTTCGACTACGATACGGGCGTGATTTGTGTACATTCGGGAATCTAATAGTGACGGTCTTTGCGCGTTTGCATTACGTTTGGATTTGTTGTGTTCGGTTATATTTGTACCTGTGCTATACGTGTTTGTATAGTTCTAATAAAGTTTATAATAATTATAACGGTATTTTAATTCGAGTCCCGCTAACTATTAATATTTATATAATAATTCTGTGTAGCATTACGTTACAAGATACGCTCAAAAACGCTGGATCTAGCTATGAAAGCGTTAAAGTGACAACCCTGATCGTCACACATGCGCCTTTGCTCTGCACACGCGTGTCATGAATTTCAGACGCTCTTGAGCGCGGTTTCTGTGGCGAATACTGAAATACATACGCAGGAACCGAGCAAGAATACAATTTCCTGAGGCCGGGAGGCCTGTCGTAAGAGGCGACAAAACAAAACCACCCCCAGCCATAGGGTATTTGTCCGTCTGGATGGCTACCACCCCCGGCAAGAGCAGTGTTCCGCAAACTTTTTGTGTTCAAGGTACATCTAGGAAAAAGAAAATTTTTGGAGGTACACCACAAATAAAAATCATTTTTTAAGTAATATTAATTATCATTTATTTATTAATCATCGAAACTATATTTAATATTAATCAACAAACCTAAAGTTTAAATTGTAAAAAAGGTGTTTATTATTATTAATCAATAAACCGAAACTTTAAATTGCAGCATGTTTCAGAGGCACACCAATTAATGACCACGTTACACCAGTGTGCCGCGGTACATACTTTGCGGAACACTGGTCTACAGTATGCCGCTAAAACAATCTCGAGTTGTGTTCCGGCAGTGGTCAGGTTCCAGTCCTCCTTTAAAGAGCGGCAGCCCACTGGTAGCACCATTGGTGCTACAAATATCCATGGGGAATGGTAGCCCCCTTTTCATCAGTCGGGCCGTCTGCTTGTCTGCTAAACTCATCCAATAAGAAAATACTGATTTTTAGGCATTCATACAAATCATTTTTAGAGTTACGTCCATAGGCGAAGGCGAGCCCTGTCTTCTATGCTCAAGCAATAAAAAAAACTAACCGATTGGGGGACCTCCGTCAGGAATGTAACTGATATACGTTATATGTTCTCCCGATCAAAGGAGACGAGAACTTTTAGGCCGAAGAAATTTAATGAGTTGAGATATGGTTTAAAAAGGCGATACATTTTCCTATAACAAAATGGGAACATCCGCCCTAAATTCTATCTGGAAGACGAGAAATTTTAAGAATAAGTCCACAAATAAAATAAGTTATTGAACCATAAATTTAAGTTATTTAAGATTTAAGTGAATGAATTTTAACAATTAAATAATACAAAAACACATCACACGATTATATACATCACTAAAACCACTACAATTATAAATAGAAAGAAATTTATTTGAAGAAATAGCGACGTAATTACATACAGTACATTCCTTATACATTATTATATTATACATAGAGCATATTTTGAGATTTTGTATGCAGCATTTTCAGCAAACAAGATTTGCGGTCAGAATATTGCTGTGCCGGAATTGTATCCGACACAACGCTGATTTTCAATGCGAACCTTTCTTTTGGCGGGAGACCTAAACGACCCAATTTCGTTAAATAATAATAATAATTAATTAAACTAATTCTATTTATGTAACATTTAATTAGTAAAACAAACAAATTTAATTAAAATCAACAATAAAATACTTTGCTTTTTCAAAATTAAAATAAATACTCGTGTAACAACAACATGTATCAAGTAAAAAAAAAATCGATTTCCAAAAAATAAATCTTAAAATCACCTATCTTTTTATAATCTGGGCTCAAGAATGTATGAAAGCGTATCCGTCTCCTTTGAACTCATGTCTTTTGGATAAGATGTGTCTGCTTTAGCCATTGAGCCTTTGAGATTTATAGAACATTAAGAGGTTCCAAACGCGTTTGTTTTCCTCTTAATTAAGTACTTGGCTTTGTAACGGAAGTAATCTTCAATTATTTTAATTAAAGACTTGTAAGTGATTTGCTGCTAAATTAAGCGCGTTTTTTTATATTGTTGAGTTCAGCAGACAGGCAGACGGCCCACCTGATGGAAAGCGTGTAACATCGCCTATAGATACTTGTAACACCAAAAGTCCTACCGCTCTCTAAAGGCAGACTGGAATCTGGCCACTAATGCCGGAACACAACTCAAGGTTGTTATGGCGGCATACTCTAGACCAGGGATGGCAATAACTGGCTGTGGATAGTTTTCTCCCCTCTTACGGCCACCTTTTTTTTGGCCCGGGGAAATCCGTTTGAGGACTAAGCCGCGACAGGCACAGAAGCCTGGGGGGATGTTCGCGGTTCCAGTCAGAACTGATGCCACTCCCCACTTAGGCATACCCACTAAAACCCCTGGTAGATGACTTTATTGTTTACTGCTTAGATACAATTAAAAAGGTAAATAATAGGAATTAAAGTAGATAAATAAGTTTACACTACACATATTTAAGTTAGTATATATAGAATAATGTAAAAATATATAAGATAAAAAAAAACGAAAAACAAATATGGTAATAAAATAGATAATTAGTACATAAGGCAAAAATATAAAACACAAATCCAAAATAAAAAATTTAATAGAATTCAGGACCTGTTGTAAAAAGTTTTGGAATAAAGTATTAAATAACAAGAAAAGACGAAAAAGAAAAAATGCATAAAGAAAAGACGAAAGAAATAAACATATACACAAACAAAAGATAAATAAAAAAACACAAGATAAAAAAAGCTGGACAAATCTTGTTCGTCTGGCGGAGGAGAAAAAAAACCCCTAAGGACCCCTACCCCCCCTACGGGTAAATGGGATTCCCGGCTCCGCGTGCCCTGGCAGGCGTGGGCCTCGCTCACTAGGCCTCTTCCAATGCCGGGGGAAAACCCCCGGCGCCTACTTTGGTCTTTTCCGGGCGTGGGGCGGTTTATGTACGACAGGCCACCCTGCTGGAGGAAATTGTGTTCTTTTCCGTTCCTGTACGGATAAAATTTGTTAGTGGTTTGTAATTATTACTAGCTTTTATATAACTTGCAATGGATGTATGTATGTAAGTTCGGGTGGAAACTTGCAAGTTAAATTTGACCAACTTCCCGGTTTCCGATTGAGCTGAAATTTTGTGTTAGAATCGTATTTGTTATTATAAAGTAACCATGACGGAAGTAGTCAATAACCGGATAGAGTATTCATTAATATAGTAATCGGAAGTCGTATAACCGGGTGTCAACGTAGAAGCATTTATTATCAAGCCAACGGATATCGAAAATGGAGTAACCGGAAGTTGGAAGTTATACGGATGGCGGAAGTGGGTGTTATGACGGAAGTGAAGTGGCGCCAAAGTATTACAGAGTGGTGTCACTGCAGACGCACTACTAGGATATTATAAATACTTGGTGTTCTGTTCGATAATGGCAGTATTCTTTAAGGGCAAAGTGCTGCTCGACAGCTGACAAGTGTGGAGACAACTCTTGGAGGTGTCCTAATATTTCTGTGTAATAAACTTTGATTTTAATATTTCAGATCTTTATTATTACTTTTGCTAACACACGCTTACGTATATCGCGTGACAATGCAATAATATGGTACCATGGAGCTGATCTGATGATGGAGTCGGAAGGTGGCCATAGGAACTCTTGATGCATTTTTACTAATGTTTAAAACGTCCTAAACGTTTTAAAGTAATTATTAGCAGTGGGTCATATTTCAGTCGGTTCAATTGTACAAAAACGGCATGTTTAGAATTTTATAATATTATAGTTATTTTTTATGTGGGAAAAAAGGTATTAACAAAAAATACAATTGTATCCTCTTACATATTATTAGCTACGTTTTTATGTTCAATTCAAGATCATCAGATCGTGCCACTTTATAATTATATATATGAAAAAAAACTAATTAACAAAAATATGTTTTTATTTATCGAAAATTATTTACCTAAATGAGATAATAAAGATTAGGTATGAATAAAATAACACTATTTTTAACATTTTATTGATCATAAATATTTTTTAAGCTGTTATAGTCAATAAAAAACTTAATATTTTTTTTATATATAGTATATTATATTAGTAGGTATATTTTACATGTAAGTTTTAAACATAAACTAAATCCATTAATAAAAAAAACAAAGATATTGAAACTAAAATACATTATGTAGCAGATCGCTGCCAACGGGGAGCGTGCCCAGAAGGCTGGCTGCATTACCACGCTGTATGACAAGTTGTGCAAAACATGAGCCAGCCTTCTGATCACGGGTAGCGTCAAAGAGTTTCTTAGATATGTCTTTAAACAAACTCTTTGCCGACGGACCCCACGGGCCTAATGTTTCAACCCCAAACGGCACAAACATGTAACCCCTTCCTAAGGCTCCATATTTGCGCCGTTTGACGTCTTCGGCTGAAGCGGCAGCATTGCTAGCCCCTGACTCGGTCATTGGAAGATGTGACGGGGCCAGGGTGTCAACACAGGTCGCATCCCACACTAGCGGCCGCCCCATCTTCCAAGGGACGAGTGACATTCCGTCCGGTCTCTTGCCATCGTCACGCATCAGGCCATTCGGTTCTAGAATGGCCGGTACGCCGACGCTAACAAGAGCTCGGCGGATGATGTCGTTGAGGCTAGCATGACGAGATCTTCTTCCTGCGCTTTTTAAACATGAAAACCCGTAGTGTCCAAATCGGTCTACCATAACTGTAGTTTTAAATATACAATACAAACTATACAGGCGATTTGAGTTAGCAAAATATATTTTAACTAATTTTTTCAAGGATTTTAAAACTATTAGTTATCTGAACATAATCTCTTAAACTAATTGTTTAATAGAAACCGAGTGTATCCGTCCAAGTAAAGTAAACGTTTTCTTAGAGCCATGAAGAAAGATCACCTCGTATCCTAAGAAAGCTCCGATTCTAAAAAATATCACCTCCATAAAAGATCTGGCTTCAGAAGTAGCTAAAAATAGTTTTTTTTTTTTCTAAAATATCTTGCACTCGATGGAAAGAAGTTCATCCGTTACGCACTTGGCCGATTTATATAACTCTTACTATAGAGTAAGGGCGCGTTCCCACTTTGTCGTGACGACAGATAATCGTGTAGTTTTAAGTGTCGTGGCTTATATGTTTAAATGGAGGTGTTCACATATAGAACGACACGATTTACTGTCGTCTACGACATTTTTTGCAGTGACGACAGATTAATGACAGTGGGAACGGCTAACACGACAGGATGACGACATGGCACCAAAAATTTACAATAACATTCCACATAATATAAATTCGTTAAATAGAAATTCTTTTAAAATCTATCTAAAAAAGTTGCTTGCTAACAATATACATAAATGTGTGAATGATGTATCTTGAACGCATGATGTGATAAATGTAAGACGATATTTCTGTACGAGCCCAAAATGTGAAGCAGATGACGCGTGAAAGAGAGAGAATAGAAGACGAATGGACGACGTATGCAAGACGCAGCATAAAGGACGCTTTGAGTATTATTTAAAACTATCGGCCCCAGCAGACGTTGTCCTGCTCTGAAAAAATAAAAATCTGGGATCCGATCCCAGGGCCACCTACCAGTTCCAATTGTGGATTTTAACCATCCGGGGACCCACTCAAACACACAAAAACTAAATCGCTTCAGGTGATTAGGAAGATTCTAGAACCCGAGCTCAGCGCTACCTACCGGTTCTAATAATTGTGAATCTAAACCATCCTGGGACCTACTCAAACAGACAAATACCAATTCACCAAAATCGGTTCAGGTAATTAGAAGGATTCTAGAACTCGATCTCAGCGCCACCTACCGGTTCCAACGTTTAAGAAAAAGTATCCTATGTCCGTCTCCTGGTTGTAAGCTACATCCCCACCAATTTTCCGCCAAATCGGTACAGCCGTTCTTGAGTTATAAATAGTCTAACTAACACGACTTTGTTATATATATATATATATATATATATATATATATATATATATATATATATATATATATATATATATATATAATGTAAAATAATATATTGTATTTGTTTAGTTTTATTACAAATAAATAAGAAATATAGGTACGATACTTTATTGCTCGACAAAATTGTTATGCTGATGAGCAATAAATACTCATCTGTGTCACTAGCTACAATATTTTTAAGCAAAACAATAGGCGTCCTTATCGCCTGGAGCGATCTTTTCCAGGCAACCCAACTTATAGGATATTCTTAGCTAATGCGGTGTGCAAAAATTCAAAATTTTAAAATTTCATCGATTTTTTTACATAAATAAATACATACATACGAAGAATATTTTTATTCCATAAATATGTAATAATGTGATTAATTAGTGATAGGTTATTTATTTTAAGTACCTAATTTAAACATACTGGGAAATAAATTGTTTATAATCATTATTGTTTAATTTATTTATTATAACATCGTTAATACTAATACTTTATTCGTTTAATAATATGTCTATACATTTGAGAAATGTCCTACCTGGCAGTTGTAAATATCACCTTCAGTCACCGATGAAAACTCTCATCACGATGACGGCATCTCATCATCCCACATCTGTCAATCACATAATCTCTTTACGTCTATCAAAGGGAGACACTGGCACTCACATAAGGTCTAATTTTAAATATTGTTTTTTTTTAAATTTTAGTAATTTAATGTTCTTTTGACAAATAAATGTAACGGTGTTCAGTTTTTTAAAATTCAAATTTGGAATATTTGTCTAACATCGGGGTTGTTGTGTTCAAACCACGTACAGTTCAGTCGAATGTTGAAGCGGTACTGAGGGGTGTTTCTTGTGGACAGGCGCGCGCAAAACTGTTGAATCCCGACGAGACCGCGAGAGAAAAATTGAGAGTAAGGACATTCGGGTGGTTAAGTGGCTCGCGTTATTTGTTTTTATTTCGTGTTTCAAGTGGCGTGTGATTTTTGTTTTTTATTTAGGAAGCATCACGCCCTGGCTACAAGGCCTTTTGTATATGAAAATTGAACGTTAGTAACTTGACCATTACCATAAAGGTCAAGTGTTTAGAAATCGTATGTAATTTTTATCTATACTTATATTATAAAGAGGAAAGATTTGTACTTTTATATGTTTGTGACGAATAAACTCAAAAACTACTAGACCGAATTTAGAAATTCTTACACTATTAGGATGCTACATTATTTTTGGGTAACATAGGCTATATTACTCGTAATTTAGATAATCGGGTACTACATTTTTTTATTTGCAAATATGTTGATCAATTTTCATGTGTTCACTGATGTCCCATGCAGTTCTAATATTTTTTACTTTATTTTAACACCGGTGATAATTGAATGTAACACTAGTAAGAATGACGTACGTTCGAATCTAGAACGGAAATTATGCATGGGAACTTCGCATGACTTAATGTACATATTGTTACATTTTCCAAACGGTAATCATGAAGGACAACGTAATGAAAGCTTATACATTGAGATAACCGATCTGGTAAAACCACAAAACCGCTTTGAACAAGCGTGGATCTTTGGTATTGTTACGAGTACAGGACTCGAATTAAAATGCCGTTGGAATTACTATAGAATTTATTAGAACTATACAAACACGTATAACACAGGTACAAATATAACTGGACACAACTAGTACACTAGTCACTATATAGTCTGTCGAATGTACACATCTTGCTCGTATCGTAATCGTCGCTTGACTGCCTCTCCCCCCCGTTCGGGTATCGTTTTATACTAAACTGTACAGTACAACAATCGACCGCGTGGACTGAAGCTTCCAAGAAAACGTAATCTGTACACCTACGGCGATAAACAAGTACAATAACAATAGAATAATTTTCTTAATCACACATTTTAAACACAAAGTAAACAAAAGAATTCCAAATGCGGGAAAGTTAATAAACCAGGCGTGCATTCACTTTGTCGGCATGTAACAGTATGATTTATAATGGACCCGTAAGTCAGAAATGTCACTTTGATATATGTATATAGCTTTCAGTTATGTATGGCTGTGTAGTGATGTGATATTAATAACTAATTAATTAACATAGAACATGGATGTGCTGTATAATGGTTGCTTTGATTACATTGATGTACGTACACGCTCTATTAATAGGTCTAAGTGTGATTAGGACATCTGTCACTTGTGTCAGCATCGCATTATTTAACTTAGAGCTTGTATTCGGACTAGAGATGCCACGAATTTTCGGCTTCTATTCGGTTTTCACCCACTTTTTTTATTTATTCCGCGTGGAATAGTAAAAAAAGTAAGTTATTAACTATCCGACGGGAACTTTCTAATTTTTCGGGATCAAAAGTATCCTATATGTTGACCAGGGAGATAAGCTACCACCATTTCCAAAATCCACCAAAATTTCATTTAAATCGGTCCAGTTGTTTTGGAGATTACCCCGTACAAACAGAGAAACAAAAAATTTGAAAAGAATATAAATTAGTTCTATTTCACTTCTTACTCGGTTTTTAGCAAATTTTTTCACTGCACGGAAATTCGACTTCTATAGTTTTATTATATTGTTACATGCCGATAAAGTGAATTCACACCTGCAGTTTATTACCTTTCCAGCACTTGACTTCTTTTGTTTACTTTGTGTTTAAAATTTGTAATTAAGATAAACATCCTATTGTTATTGTACTCGTTTATGGCCGCAGGTGTGCAGATTACATTTTCCTGGAAAAATCAGTCCACGCGGTCGATGGTTGTATTGTATAGTGTAGTATAAAACTATGCCCGAACGGAGGGGTGAGGCAGTCAGGGGCGATTACGATACGAGCAAGACGTGAACATTCGATAAGCTATATAGTGATGGACTTTGCGCGTGTTATTGAATCGTACAGTTTGCACTGGCTGCGTCCAGTTATTTTTATACCTATGTTATACGTGTTTGTATAGTTCTAATAAATTGTATAGTAATTCCAACGGCATTTAAATTCGAGTCCCGCACTGGTAACAATATGTACAGATAATGAAGAATATACGTGTACTATGTTTTACTCAAAGTGGCAACCCTTTTGCGTAGTCCTAAAAATTATGTATTCGTATTTTGCCAAACGATTAAAAAGTTCAAAATAAAATATAATCTCTTTAGTCTTGATTTAAACCTTGAAACCTGGAAGACTATAAATCAATAGAGACGCCGCTAGCGAATAAGTACTCTAATGGAATCCCCTCGGTAAGTAGTCAAATCAAATAGTGTCACGATCCCGTAATGCAATCCCTCCCCCTGTGGAGTATTGGTTTTGTAATATACTTTCCTATACATTATTAGACTAGAGCAGAGATTCCCAAACTTTTCAATTTCGTAGGTAGCGTGGGTAGGTATTTCGATTTTGCACTCTTACTTAGCTCTCCCCACTCACGTTATAATTATTACAATTAAAACTATTACTTTGACTAAAATTAATCTGCTCACGCACACATAAAAGCAAATACACACACACAGAGACAAACACAAACAAGTTAACATCTATTTTTAAATATAATTTAATTTTACAGATACAAATTGTTAATTCAGTCACACACACACCAAGTACGTGGTGTACTGCGATACCGAATAATCCTAATGCAGAACATAATTATGTTAGTAATATTTCTGTGTAATTTTTTGACAATAAATTGATTTTGATTTTGACTTGATTTGATTTTGAAGACCAAAGTAAATGAAGCTATGTTAGTTAAATCAGATACATGTAATAACAGAGAAAAAAAGAAATGAAAACTAAAATACACTATGTAGCAGCTCATTGCAAACGGGGAGCGTGCCCAGAAGGCTGGCTGAATTGCCATGCTGTATGGAAATACTTATTTGCTGTGCGAAATATGAGCCAACTCTTTGTCACTACCCGTGATCAGAAAGGCTGGCTTATAAAAGAGATAAACTTAAGATAATGTTTATTTTAGAAAATGGCAAAACTTCTAAAGAATACGAAATCAATATTAACGTGAGTGACGCCGCGGGCAAAGCTATAGTATTAATACATTTTCAAATGTCTGAAAAGGTTTATTTTATATGTATTTTTGTAATTAATATAACCTCTAGAGTACAGTATAGCCATATTTGTTTACATTTGTCTATGTAAACGATTCTATTTATGCAAGACAAACATTATATTCGCTAGTTGCTAAGATAAAATTCATTATCGTGCTCCCCGTTTATATTTTATGAATGTCCAATTTTTGTTGTCTTTTATTGGGACACCTTTTGATACTGTGGCTGACCCCCTGTGGGTTGATGTAGACTACTTTGAGTATCATTGGATTTAAGAAAGTGGACAATTACGATAGGCTTGGCCCGTATTTAATAATAACGACATTTCTTTAACATTGTATGCAATGAAGAATATTCTATACCGTTCCGTTCTGTTCTGTTCTGCTCTTTTCTATTCTGTTCTGTTCTATTCTAATCTTTTGGCTTATGGTTAAAATTTACGAGAACGTAAGCGAACCGGTGTAACCGATATAGCTCGTAAAATTAGGATGCTGAAGTGGCAATAGGCCTGCCGTGCATGACTTCTGGAGTGGAGACGGCGTCCGCGACTTCGTCCGCCTGGAATAGTTAAAAAGAACCCCCCGATTTTGAAACATTCTTCATTGGTGCTCCGCTTCTATTGATCTTAGCGTGATGATATATAGCCTTTACTTGATGAATGGGCTATCTAACACTGTTTAGTTAGGGTTGGTAACCTTTGATTGATTCATAAACGCAGAAAGCACTCGCAGTGCCTCGTATAAGGATTTGCGCAATTCTTGCGTGGAACGTTATTGCTGTAACATATTTGGCAGGCGTTCCCGAGTCCACTTCGGTGGCGTAAAACATTTTTACTTTCTTGATTTATTAATCACAACCATCAATCAATTATAGGCTATATCACTCGGGAATAATCTAGCTAGTCTTACTGGTGAAATAATTTTCAAAATCGGATCAGTAGTACCTCAGAGTACCCCAACCATCCTAACTGGATGGTCTAGAGTCTAGACAAACTGGCCTGCTCGTGGAATGCTATTGGAATTATCAAAATACCGAAATCAGGCAGACCTACGATTAAGAGGATAGTCTGGCGATTTTGACGAGATTGTAATAGCAGAATTGGGCTTTGATAGATTATAGCTGGAAGAAATGAAACATTTTCCTTCTAACAATGAACTCCTAACTAAAGAGCTTTAATTCCGATTAATTAATTTGGGCTAATAGATAAATTAGTAGTACGTATTTGCTCGGCGGATGAAACCAACTCGACCCTTATTCAAGAATATTAATCTTATTAAATGCTATATATTATTCTAGTGTTAAGATTTAGTCTGTTGGTTCATATATGTAAATATTAGCTGCCCTGTCCTAAATCTTTGTTAAGGCTATTATTAATATATGTTTCTAGGATATTATAGCTATAATTACAAGTATGTTTTAACGGTTAAGCGTGAAATATTAATATGATTACTAGCTTCTGCCCGCGATTTTGTCCGCATAGTAATAATAGATAAGTAATTTAATATGAAAACCCGATTTTTAAACATTCTTCATTGGTGCTCCACTCCTATTAGTCTTAACGTGATGATACATAGCTTATAGCCTTACTCGATAAACGGGCTATGTATCACTGAAAGAATTTTTCAAATCAGACCAGTTTCTGAGATTAGCGCGTCCAATCAAACTAATTCCAAGAAACACTGTTAAATAAAAAATAGTCTATGAAATCTTTTTTAGCAATTAAATCGTTTATTTTTGAAATTGACAATGTTATGTTTCGAGGTTATTATGCATTAATGAAAGAATTACCTCAATTAATAGTGATATTTAATAATATATATTTATGCGAACACAGGTTTCCAGGAAGCCATTACTTGCAAGAAAGCTTAGTGATGTTTACGTTTAATAGTGATGTGCATTGTAACACAAATATCGTATTTGCTTCGATTTCCAAGATACAATGCCTTGTAACAATAAATATTGTGTATGCCTACCAGCGTTGCCCGGTTTTTTGGCCATGTCGGGATTTTGGAACTTTTTGAATGAAAAAAGCGGGATTCTTTCGTCGAAACCGGGACATAGTAAAAAACGTATATTATCAAATGTTTTTGAATATTTATCTTTTTATTTGAGTTGATATTACGTTTATATGACAATAGATAGCAAAAATAGGCATTGAAACATTATTTTATTAAAAATATGATATTGTTACGAGTTGCAGGACTCGAATTAAAAATGCCGTTAGAATGACTATAGAATTTATTAGAACTATACAAACACGTATAACACAGGTATAAATATAACTAAACACAACCAGTGCAAACGTAATTTACGATTCGATAACACGCGCAAAGTCCGTCACTAACGTCTTGCCTCGCTTGTGACTATCGCTAACCTGCCCCTCTCTGCATTGGGGCAATGCTTTTTATTGCACAATTACAATATGTCTCACGGCCGCGCAGACTGAATTTCTAAAAATCACACCTGGCTAATGACTACCATAAAATATTACAATACACAAGGGGATGTTTTTCTAATTACAAATTTTAAACACAAAGTAAACAAAAAAAAGACGGTCATAAAAGCGCTTCAATGTTATTAGCTGAAACGACGCCGGCGGGTAATAAAAGTGCTTTGTTTGCAGGTGGCCCAAATTGTAACAATATTTTAAATGAGATTTACCCTATAGTTAAATAGTTGAGTCTTATTCGTTTTCTGAATAAACAAAAAAAAAACAGAAATTGAAATCAAAAACGTTTTATTAATTAGAAAAATATGGCGTTTCAAGCAATAGTCTGAGGAGTCAGTGTTACAAATTGCAATTTGCAATAAGACAATAATTTTATTGTTAAGAATTACTTACTCATGATATTTCTGTGAAGATTTAACTTTTTTTTATAATGAATGGGTTCGCGTTTGACCGAGATTGCGTCTGATGTCAGGCGGAAACGCAGTCTAAGGTGGAGCAAGCTTACCCAGAAGACACCTGTTCACGCGATACTTAAAGACACCTAGATTATATTCTTCAGGAAAAACAGACGACGTTAAAGAGTTCCACTCTTCAGCGGTGCGTATGATGAAAGTGGAAGCATAGCATTTCGTCCGCTTCGTTGGTATTTCGACCATATACGTGGTGTAAGTGCGTACGTCTGCTTGTCCGGTGGTAAAATGGTGAGGGAGGAACCAATTCATGTAATTCCGTGGCACACTCCCCGAAGTGTATCCTATAGAATACCCACAAACTAGCGACTTTACGTCGATGACTTAGGCTCTGAAGCCTCTCGTCGAATAGTCGGTTGTTGCCTATAAGTTAGTCTAGCTCTTTTCTCTATCGTCTCGAGTGTCCCTAACTGGCCATGGTGAGCCATCCCAAAGATGAGAGCAGTACTCCATGCAAGACCGTACTTGTGCTTGATACAGATTCAGCAACTGAAGTGGTGTGAAGTACTGCCTCATCCTTGATAGAACCCCTTGCTTTTTGACAGCCAGCTGAGCAACAGATTTTATAGGCATAGGAGCCAAAATTTAGAGATTGTGTTAAGGAGATGGCAATAAGCTGAAGGCTGTCGGCTATCAGTAAATATACACCTCGGAAAGCAGGGGTACAGTTGAAAGGACTCCTTTTGGCAGAGAAGAGACACGCCTGGGTTTTGGAGGCATTCAACTTGACTATGGTTGGATTCGCCCAAATCGGACACTGCCTTCAAGGTATCTTTGTCCTCTTTAATAAAGATGAAGAACTCTTCACAGGACAGCTGTAGATTAAACTGGATGAGTAATTTTGTTTTGTGAGTTAATATCGGTTTAAAAATCGGGACGCCAAGATCGGGACCTCTGGCAACACTGATACCTACTAATTTATCAAAATTGAAACACAGAAATGAGACGCCTACCTTCCGGCATTACAGATTAACTGAAATGTCAAGTGCCAATATCAAAGCGAGTGTTATTTATAGAAATTGAGAAGAAAGAAACAAAGCAAGGTCACTTTCCACGTGTATTGTTTTCCCGAACAATTACATAAAAAGCATTTGACTTTTAGCATTTATTTTGTATTGTCCCAGATTCTTTAGTATCGGTGTCCGATGGCTATTGTTGCTGATGAAATGGAAAAACGGTTGGGACACATGGCTGTTTCAGATGTAAGACAATTTTTTATTTTAATGAACTTGTAGCGATTTTAGAAAGGCGCATCTAATTATTGTAAGAATATGTGTATTGGCCGCAGAGCATCTTTTATACACCGATTGCCGTCCTGCCCTGAAGAAATAAAATTTAGAACTGGTTTGCAGCGCCACCTACCGGGTCCAATTGTGTTCTTTTTTTATTTTCTTTATTACCGTTCAGCAGACAGGCAGACGGATGGAAAGCAGCCATCGCCATCGCCTATGGACATTTGGAACACCTTTGGTGTTGCAAATACCCTGATTACCGCGGTATCGTTAACGACCGCCACAGATATAACTAGGGCCTGAATTTTTGGCTTGTGTTTAAACGCCTACCAGAAATGCACCTATTTTACTACCAATAAATTCGAAATACCTACCAGAATGGATAAATGCTCACCAAATTGTGTTTCCAGAAGTATTGTAGAAATGAAGCTATTTTCCTTTTTATGCTACGCCATAAAAATATATAAACGCCTTTAAAGCTAATTTCAGACCAAATATTTTACATTATTGTTAAACAGTTTACCAATATTTTGTTTCTCCACTTCCAATTTAGTAATTTTTGCTGAGGCAAAAAAGCAAACGTTCCAACGTACAATTAGTTTTAATACCAAATATAATATTTCGTACTCCAAACATGATAATATATGTTGCTTATGAATGCTTGTTTTATAAATTTGATTAAAGCCAAATAAATACTTCACTCTCAATATTACTGCAACACAAATGATTGAAGTAGGTAACAAATGAATCACTAGTAGAAAAAAAACAAAAGTAAAACGAAGTTATGTTTCATTATATTTATAGGTAGGTACTTATAAGATTTATTTGTACTTAAGATTTATCAATGGCACTTTAAATAACACAATAGTTAAAAGCAGTCAATCACATAAACTTTTTAAAAAACTAACAAAAGAAAATAATTATTGAATCAACAGAGGTTTTTTACATTTAGCTGGGCGCACTCTCTTTCTCTTCTCACCAATAGGGATATTCCTAGCTTCAATAGGTGATTCCACGTACTTCAGCGTGACAATGTGTGACGCTTGCGTGACGGGATTGCGTCCTGCGGACTGTGCCTCACATGCCGGTGGCGGCTGTGCTGGTTGCAGGGTAAATAAGTAAAGGGAAACGACTGTAATCTTAGTTTAACAATAATATATTCTGGATTCGGGTTGGATGATTTGATTACACTTAAACTATTTAGAACTGTAATTTTTGGTTTGAATGTTAGTGTTTTAGTATAACAATATTTGGTGGGCATTTATCCATTTTGGTAAGCAAAAAGAATTTAAATACAAAACGTACAATTATTTTGATGACTGTATATTTATTTTGGAAAGTAAAATGTTGTTTTTTAGGCACCTCGGTATAGAGTGGATTAAATTTATATGAAGTAATATATTTTATTTGGTGCTTAATCTAAGGGACAAAAATTTTTTTTGATGAGCGTTTAAATTGTACCCATTTTTTTTTGTGAATGTAAATACTTGTGCAAAGTATTAGATTGTTAAAAATTTTGACCTGTTTAGTAACTTTTTTAAGCAATTTAATAGGGGATATAAGAATTATATATAATTCCAATCTGAGAAACACCTTAGAAATAAAGAAACACACGCACCCAACCTTCCTCTACGTTCTTAAATAACGTCTGTCCACTCTTCATTCAATAAATCTTCAATCTCTCATAGTTCACTCATTTGCGTTCCAATACCTATCCAACCCATCTGTGATATTCCTACACACACACACACACACACACACACACACACACACACACACACACACACACACGCACGCACGCACGCACGCGCACACACACACACACACACACACACACACACATACACGCACGCACGCACGCACGCACGCACGCACGCACGCACGCACGCACGCACGCACGCACGCACGCACACACACACACACACACGCACACACACACACACACATAATATATAAGTGGGGATGGGTCGTGGTTATAAAAATTGGCACGTTTGAATTAAAAACACATCTTCGAATAAACAATTTAATTACACACATTAGAAATTATCATCTTAGAAAATACCTTTAAAACAACTTACTCTAACACACGCTCCACTCAACCACCCTCTTACACTTTTTTCTCACGACTCCTATTACGACACCGTTTATTAACATTCCTACATATGTATGTAATTCCAAGCTCGTAAAAGTTGTGTCTCCCTCCTGAATTTAAGCAAAATAAAATATTCAGAAAAAAGTAAGATAATAAAGCTCCAAAAATGTTTTCAAAGAAAAAATATTTTGAACTATATCCGTTGAGTAATTATATAACTGGTTAAAACTTTTTATTATGCAAAATAGATCGTAAACATATATGGGATTTAGATAGTAAATATTTTCTTATACATAGCTGATACTTGAAAAACGGAAACTACGTCGAGGGGGGCTTAGCTTTGTATCCCTAGTACAAACGTTGCTACGGCACAAATATGGATAATACCCTGCCTTGTTGCGCTTACGAGAGCTCGACCGTGAAAAGAAGTACATGTGAGAGGTGGATTCGTATAACATTTGCGTATCAGTGCAAAATAACATGACAGCAACATTTCAAAATTTATATTTAAATATGGATTTATAAGTTGGTTGAGAAATGTTTCTATTAAGCATCCGACATATTTAGTCTAGTGGTCGCCTGTGGTCCAAATTTGACCATAATACTAAATGTCAACGACTATAACTTCTACAATCACAGATGTCGTCAAGGCTACACTGTTGATTTGACTTGAACAATAAACAAAAGACATATACACATATATATGCGTATTTTAATATTATATTTTTTTTAGAACAAGGCATGTTTGCTGAGGAGTTTCTTGCGCTGCTTCTTCTCTTCAAGCCACAACATGTTGTGAAGCGGTGGTAAATTAGATTAGGCTCCCATAGAGTAAATAATAACCATAAACAAAATTAAAACTAAATAATTAAAATGAACAAGTTGGCGGTAGGCTAAATAAAACTTTAACAATACTCGGTGGACAAATGTCATCTTTGTCGTCCGTGACCACGGTCACTGGAAAGGGGCCGAAACGTCGCATAAACCAAAATCAAATAAATTACCGCGCTTAAAATCGTTAAAACGTAGTTTTACTAATGTGCATTGTTACAATTACCACGTGCTAACAACGGTGATGGAAAACATCGTAATGCGACCTGCACATCTAGCCAACGGATGTGTCAAACCTGCAAATTCGCCTTGAACAAGCGTGGCGGGTATACTGTCTGTTCTCCCTATAATTTAATTTGAATTGATAAATTACTGATACAACCTAGGTGCCGACGAGGACAAATTCACACCTGCAGCCCTGTAGAAACACATTTTATTACCTATTTGGAATTTGGACTTCTTTTGTTTACTTTGTGTTTAACATTTGTAATTAGAAAAACAGCCCATTGTGTATCTTTTATGGTAGTCATTAGCCAGGTGTGAATCTAAGAAATTCGGGACATCTGGTCGTGCAGACAAATGGCATCTGTGCAGTATAAAGCAATGCCCCAATTGAGAAAAGGGGCAGGCAAGCAGGAACCACGAGCGAAGCAAGACTTGTGTACATTCGGTAATCTATTTAGTGACGGACTTTGCGCGTGTTATTAAATCGTCATTACGTTTGGACTCGTTGTGTTTCAGTTATATTTATACCTTTGTTAAACGTGTTTGTGTAGTTCTAATAAACTCTATAGTAATTCTAACGGCATTCGAGTCCTGCAACTAGTAACAATTTTATAGGGTGGGACACTTGAACAGTGTGAACTTTGAACTCCAACCGTTGGGACAGTGTGTCCATAGTAATAGAATCTGTCGTAATTCTCCGTCTGATTTCGCGTTTGTGTTTACAATTAAACGCCTCCTCGCAGATGTGCCACCGGAGCCGCCATTGTCCGTCCGTCGCACTAATGGCATCCAATCAAATTTAATACAAATGTTTCCTCACTAGTTACGTTATTTGGCCGTCGGAGGATGTTTTAAAATACACTATATTAGAATAAAAAAATATACATATAATTTAATATATATATTTTTCTATTCTAGTTATATTGCAAAACCTACATTTGGGACCATCAAAATTGTGTAAATTTTTCTCTAATCCATCCTAAGGGCGCGTTCCCACTATGTCGTAACGATTAATTTTTCGTTGGACGACTATCGTCTCTAGCTGTTCGCAATATAAAGATTGTTTGTCGTCAAAAAATTTTATTTAGCGACTATGGTATCTAGCTGTTCCCATTGGATCGCGACGACATTTTATCGTTTCAAGGCAGTCGCTTTCTCGTTTACACATCATTAGCAAGCTAAAAATCTACAGTTGCTTCTACGTTCTCTTGGAAATTAGTAGTGCGTTTATGCTTCTTCAATGGACGAAGACGAAATTTTAATAATGTATTACTTTTTGAAAAGAAAGAAGTTGAAAAGCAAGTAAACGTGGCTACGATAGATTGGCCGTCACGATTTAGTCGTAACGATTTTTTATCGTTTTATCGACTGTCGTGCTAGCCGTTCCCACTGTCTTGACAATCTGTCGTATTGCAAAAAATGTCGTAGACGACAGTAAGTCGTGTCGATATGTGAACACCTCCATTTAAACATATAAGCCACGACACTTAAAACTAGACTATTTTCTGTCATCACGACAAAGTGGAAACGCGCCCTAAGGTTGTCTGGAAAAATTGCTTTTAGTTATAAGACCGCCTATTGCCTTCTGTACTTAAACTTCTTGAATTGTATCTTAATGTTTTGCAATCAAGTATATTCTATATTTGAATTCGTTTAATAATAGAAGACAATTACTTAATTAATTACTTAATATTTAATACTTAATTACTTAATGTTTAATAGTCTGGTCTTCTCCGCGATGGAGCTACATAAAACCACGCTGATACGTCGCGAGGACCCTTTATGGGCGTGCTCGATGTTTCGACATCATGTGATCTTCTTGGAAGATCGATGAGTCGTGTCGTGTGAACCAAACGAAGAAAGTTAAGGGTTTGTCCACACGAACACGTAACACACTATTCATTTTGTTTAATAACAGAATAGAATAGAAAACACTTTACTGGTCACCACATACACATACATTTTCAATTTACAGTAGTCACATTAAACAGTAGGAGCAATGGGAGGGCTTATCGATTTAGAGAGATCTCTTCCAGACAACCTGTGCTAAGTATTTTACGAACAGATACTTTTTCACTTTGTGTTTTATCTGCTTCCGTGTCTGCGTATATCATTTTAATGGTTCTAGAAGATCAACGCTGGGTAACCCAATCAGCAACATGCTGAGCTAGGACCAATTTAGAACTGAGCCCTTCTAGAGAACGTCGCTGGCCCTGTGAACTCGCTTCGTAGCATGGTCGAACCGATGCTTCAGGTTCAACATTCTTGGCTTTCCTCCTTCTGCGAATCCGTTATGTCGCGGACCCCGTCCACAGGAGGCAGACCGGCGGTCGCAGGCGCCGCTACGCGCATCTCTTCTCATAGTTACCGTCACGGAGGGCCGCTGTCACGGGGGTGACAGAAACACAACTCAAGATTGTAATGGCGACATACTTTAGGGTTGGTCGCTATCCAATCGGGAAAATGCCTTACCACCAGGTTGTGGGTTGTTTTGTCACTTGTTACGACAGGCCACCTCAACGCAGGAAATTGTATTCTTCCTCCGGTCCTGCACGGATGTCGAGGAGTCTTAAATAAATACTTGTTTCAAAGGAAAAATGACGAGTCATCAGTTACTAACAGATTACATTCAGTAAAAACCTTTTTTTGCTTGTAAGTCCCTAAATCCTCATTGTATTCAACAGAAAAAAGAACTCATTTAAAATATCCAATTAGTACCAGTTGTAAAGAGCAAAGCACCCTTATCAAGTTAATGTCAACCCCAAAAGAAGTTTAGATATAAAGATTCAGACGAGCGGTTAAATACACGCTTCAAATGACATCTGCGTCTTTTCACGCAGTTTGGCTCACGTCTATCGTAATTTCATGTTATGCATTTTCCCAGACCAGTTATTAAAAATATGTGGTGGAATCCTCTGTGTAAAGTACTCTGCCCGTGGCTGCTGGCCTCGAAGGGTTTGAGGCCTCGTAACTAATGACGGGACACAGCTAAACCGTTGAAAATTCTAAATATGATCGTAAAAAGCTAATCTCAAATCTTTAAGGATGGGATACATTTTTATCTCATTCTTGCTGTTTTATCCCTTTATCTCATCCCAGTATCCTATCCTCTTTATTCCATGGCAAAGGCTGATACCACATTGTCTTCGCCATTGGAGTTGCAAACTCCTACACGCGACAGTAACAATTTTCCATGAGCTGGACCATTTACCTGTACGGCAGCTTCGCAATAAAAACCATCTCCCGATGACAGGATGATTTGATTCAGCACCTTCATCAATAACTCTACCTTTTCGATAATATTTTTCAAGTAGTGTAAGTATGGAAGTATAGACATAAAACCGTCGCCGCCATGTTCAGAAACATAAAACATGTAGACACATCACATTCTATTCGCCTCTTCTATTCGTGGTCATCCACATACTAACTTGTGCTTCCAATATTATTTGTAAAATTACATTATTTAATTTTAATAAAAGGTATATTTGCAATTGAAATTTTATGCCTACAGTTTAGGATACGATGGGGTTAATATATCGTTGTGGATACTTAACTATGTATACAAAGACATACGCATGTCAAACGCTCGTCTGGGCATCGATAAGAATTACAACAATGAGAACGGACTTAATTTTCGCAAGAATTTTACTGAATTCAAAATGAGCTGTCAAATGCAAGCGAGTAATTAAGTAAATTGAAATGCAAATATTACACTTCGACTAATTAACTATTGTGTGTATTTCTAACAGTTTTGATGGTGAATTGTTGAAATAATGGATGATTTTGGTTTGAAGCCGACTATATGATGACAATGTAGCCGGGCCTTAAGTCTTGTCACAAACACTTCATTAAATACGTAATTGTAATTTTTATTCTTTTAAATTTATTTATAAAAACAAAATACTGTTACGAGTCGCGAGACTCGTATTAAAATGCCGTTGGCATTATTATAGTGTTTATTAGAACTATACAAACACGTATAACACAGGTACAAATATAACTGAACACAACCAGTCCCAACGTAATTAATGCACAATTCAATAACATGCCCAAAGTCCGTCACCAAATAGATTACCGAATGTACACACGTCTTGCTTCGCTTGTGATTATCGCTCAACTGCCTCGTCCATCTATAGAGGCATTGCTTTATACTGCACGGATGCAGTAACGGAAGACCTGCATTTCGGTCGTACGTGTGTATATTTAGTGTTTTTAAAAACACTTTTGGCCCGAGCCAAGACTTGACAACATCTAAATTATGTTATGAAAGTTTGAAAACACGATTGATTATTTTCAATAAGTCTGTATTATCGAACATCTGGACTGCTTCGACATTTACACATTTAATTTTTATTTATTTCACAATTTTACTACACCATTGTGTAGCGCAATATTTTAGAAAAAAATATTAAAACTTTATTTACTTTTCTCGAATTAGAAAACTGATATATGAGACTGGTGTCTGAAATAGATTTACAAAGAAGTCTGTATTACAGGTCTCCGGTGCACGGTCCACTCAATGGCTACCAAGAATAATGGATTCGTAAGATTAACTTAGAACAAATGTATGTATGTTAATGAATTGACTACACCTTCCTTTCACATTTAATTTATACTAGTGGTCGCTCGTGGTCAAAATTTGACCATAATATTTAATTTAAATTATATGTCTGAACATTATTAAGGTTCTGTTGTCAAAGACTATACTTCTGTAATCAAAGATTTCGCCAAGGCTACACTGTTAATTTGAATTTAACAATAAACAAAAGAGTATATGTTTATTATTTAAGCGGGATTTTTAAGCATGGTTGCCAGACATACACTTTCATTCATTACATAGCATAACTCTTCTCTTTCTACTATAGTAATGTATATATATATCTATCTCCCTCCCCCCAACACCGAATACGCGCGAAATGCAGCGGCGACGGCGCGGCTGCACCACTTCTCTTCGAACCCTGGGACACTTAACTTCTAAACATACTTTTTAAAACCAAATACAATATCAAAGGCCGGCCCAGTGAACTTTTAACTTATATTATGTGATTGTGTAAAGTGCAGCGTGCTAGCGGACGTGAACTACGTGCTATGTAAGTTATATGTACTCATATCTATTACTTTTCAAATCCATAGCAACGGACGCGCAAAGTTGAGCTATTTGCTAACCAGCGGTTTTATGCGGATGCCCGGATACATTCACAAAGTATTCTTTTTGAAATTCGGGCATATACAGTATATATATATATATATATATATATATATATGCGTATGTGTTTCAAATACATGGTAGTGTCTGTAATGTTTTTTATTGATTTAATGTATTAAAAAAAAAGCATTCTGGACTCCTTCAGTAAATCAACTATAAGTGTGCGAAATTTCATACTCCTCAATCCGCGCAATTTTCGAAAAAGGGGTACAAAGTTTTTGCTGTGTTTTTAAGCTTCACGTATCAATATATAGATATACTCTGAAGGGTTTCATTCAATTTCATCCATTGTGTAAGCTTAGTGTGATAATTGGTCAATTTCACGCCGCTGCATTCAAAAGCCGTCCGCCCTGTGAATTATAAACGGTTGTTATTACCGTCGACCGACAAAGGCACTTCTCACGTAGGATTCCGTGTCAATGTTGGCTAGATAGATGGGTCAATTCATAAATTGTATATGTTAGTTTTACAAGCATTTATTTACACTTGTCGCCGCATATTCTAGATCAGGGGTAGTATCCGGATCCAGACGGGTAAATACCCTACTACCTGGCTATGGGTTGTTTCTTCGCTTCTTACGACAGGCCGCCCGGCTGTAGAAAATTGTATTCTTTCTCCGTTCCTGCAAGGATATCTAAAAACTTTGTATTAAAAAAAAAAACCAATTTTAATCGCGGTCGCGGGGCTGACTGTCTTCTATCGGATACATTTCGGGGAGTGTTACTTAGCATTGCACGAGCTGATTCCTCCATCCCCTTTTTACCATCGGATAACCAGACGGACCGGTTTGCGCCACCGTTACATGGTGGAAACATCACCAGTCATGACCAAGCGTTTCGCTTCATCTTTTCTGATGCCGAAGAGTGGAATAATTTGCCGGAGTCTGTTTTTCCTGACAAGTAAAATCTTGAAGACTTCAAGTCACGAGTGAATAGGTATCTTCTAGGTTAGCGTGCTCCATCCTAGACTGCGTCATCACTCAACATCAGGTGAGACAGTGGTCAAACGCAAACCTATACTCCCAAAAAAAAGTCACCCTATTTTAAACACCAGAATTGGAAAATTCTACTACTACCCGTGCGCAGAAGGTTTGCCGGTAGGCTCATGATGTCACGCGTCGATAGGCAATAGGGTTGAAAAAAAAAGATTGCATAAATAATTGTTGCATTAAATTTATTATTGTATATATTTTACATAAGTAATACAATACAATAATAGTAAATAGACATCGGTAAACCTTTTACGCGGAGCTTATGCAAGGTAATTTTATACCGTGCACGATTGCGGAAACGCTTGCAACAGTCATGAATTGAAATGAAAAACGTATTTTCCAAATGGTGAAAACTGAATTTTGCTTTTAGGCGACAAACCTGATGTTATGTAAAGGACGTATGCTAAGTTAGATTAAATAATGAGGATTAAACAAGTTTACGGTTTTAGGGCTTAGTTACTAATTTGGAAAATAAGAAATTCTGATTCACCTGGATTATGTTATACAAGAATGTCTTACTTAGATATATCTCAAATAATCTGTTAGGTTGTGGGCTTGCAGAGTGAAACAAGGTTTGATTGGTAAAGCACAGTGGAAATTATTCGTGGTTTTGTATTAATTTTGGAAACACATTTTTTTGCGGACACAGCGAGAGAGCGTACTACAGTAACTTTACAACAATAAAAAACATAGACTAAAAAATAGACTGACCATTGACAGTCTTTTACTTTTTAATATATATGGCATGGTTGCCAGATTAATATCAACACTCCCCCTTAATCTGTCAACCTCATGCCTTCACAACATAACACAAGTTTTATATTACTAAGACTCTTAGTAAAAACATCTGCCAACATATGTTCTGATGGTTTATATTCAATTTTAATTACACCGTGTTCAATAAGGTTTTTAACAAAGTAAAACCTAACACCTATATGCTTAGTGCGGTTACTAAACCTGTATCCACTGCTAGACAAGGCCAAAGCGCTTTGGTTATCATTAAACATTTTAATATTATCAACATATATACCAAGTAACCTGTAGCAACTCTTTAAAGTAAATTGCATCCTTAGCAGCTTCACACATGGATACAAATTCTGCCTCCGTAGTAGAGAGTGCAATACATCTTTGTTTGGTAGCATCCCAATGAATAGGATTTCCACCTAAAGTAAACAGTATTCCACTATAAGATTTTCTATTCAAGTCATTAGCCCAATCTGCATCTACATGACAAACTAATTCAAAACTTTTATTACAATTGAATCTAAGTTTATAGTCTATAGTACCCTTTAAATATCTAAGAACTCTCTTTAAATGGTTCCAATGTACAGAATTATAACAAGTATTAAATTGACTCATAAAATTCACTGAATAAGCAATATCAGGTCTACTGTTTATCGCAAGATACATCAACTTTCCAATCAACTCTTGATATGGTAAAGTATAATCAACTGTTTCAGATTTTTCTAATCTTAAGTTAGGTATAAGTGGTGTTTTACAACTTTTACACTGTGACATTTCAAATTTATTTAATAAACTCAATATGTATCCCTTTTGATCAATACTTATTCCTTTATTATCCCTTTCAACCCTGATTCCAAGGATATTTTTAATTAATCCCAGATCTTTAATATTGAAATTATCACTCAACATTTTATTAAGTTTTTCTTTCTCTAAAACACAATTAGTAAAAATTAAGAAATCATCTACATACAAGGTTATTATGACAATAATATCACCTTCAAATTTTGTAAATATACAAGGTTCATGTATGGACTGCTTGAAACCATAATCTGTTAACACTTTTACAACTAACTGATTCCAAACTCTCGAGGATTGTTTCAGTCCATATATCGCTCTATTAAGTAAACACACTTTTGACTCATTTCCAGGTTTTATGAACATTTCAGGCTGTTCCATGAAAATATTTTCTTCCAGCTTTCTATGCAGGAATGCAGTCTCAACATCATAATGGTAAATTTGTAATTTTTTATAAACTGCAATACTAAACATCAATCTTAAAGTAGAGTTTCTGACAACTGGAGAAAATGTTTCCATATAATCTATACCATACTCTTGGGTAAAGACCATAGCAACTAACCTAGCCTTATATTTAATTTGTCCATCAGATAATTCCTTTACTTTGAATACCCATTTACAACGCACTATATTAATGTCACTTGGTCGATTTACAAGAGTCCATGTGTTATTTTTACACAAAGAGTTATACTCAGTTTCCATCGCACTTTTCCACTTATCACAATCGTCTCTCATCATAGCCTCTTTAACAGAAATAGGATCACTTACCACTGCCATATATGTAACATAGTCAGCAAAGAACTGTGTTTGCTTACGCACTCGGGTTGACCTCTGTGGGTATGCCCCAGCAGAAGCCTCTGCAACATCATTGCTCCCTTGCATAGGCACAGCAGCAGGTGCCTGAGCACAACTGGGTACAGGCAGCACAGGTTCCTCATCACTGGCAGCACTAATAAACTCATCATCACTTTTTTGATTAACATCCTGTTCAGGTATGCTAGAGCTGTCATACTCTTGTAGTACATCCAACATTGGTAAGATATCTTTGCCATTGGTATTCTTCCATGACCAATATGTATTCTCAAAGAATTTCACATTTCTGCCTTTCACTATACTGTGTGAAACTGGATCCATCAATCTATAACCTTTGGATTCTTCATCATATCCAACCATGACTAATGGCTTGCTCTTCGAGTCCCATTTACGCCTCAGCTGGTCTGGCACATGGTTATATGCTACACAGCCAAATACTCTGAGGTGACTCAGGTCAACTTTTCTGTTTGACCACACCTGTTCAGGGGTTGTACCAGGTAGAGCTTTATGTGGAGAATGATTTTTCAGGTAACATGCTGTATTTACAGCTTCAGCCCACATTCTATCAGTGCAATTTCCTTGTTTCATCATACTTCTAGCCATTTCTGTGAGTGTTCTATTGACTCTTTCCGCTAGACCATTTTGTTCCGGGTTGTATGGTACTGTCTTTTCATGAATAATTCCCTTTGATTGAAAATAATTCTCTAAAGTCTTGTTTACATACTCTCTGCCATTATCACTTCTTATTTTCTTCACTTTTTTGCCAATTACAGTTTCTACCCTATTGACAAAATTCATAATTGCATTTTTCACATCTTCTTTACTCTTCAAAAAGAAAACAAAAATTATTCTAGAGTGATCATCAATCATAGTCATGAAATATCTAGCATGACTCCATGACTTTTCTGGCATCGGCCCACATACATCACTATGTATAAGGTCGAGTAAACCTTCAGCTCTCTTAGGCATTTTTCTCTTTGGAAATGGTAAACGTGCCATTTTCCCTTCTACACAGGCCACACATGGTTCAGTATTCTCCTCTGAATATTTCATTCCAGTAGCCAATCCATCGGATAGTAGTTTCAGACTAATTCTATTTATATGACCTAGTCTTCTGTGCCACAGATTCTTAACTTCTTTTTCAGTAGTTAACATAGCTGAATCAATACTTCTCAACTTAAAAAGACCACCTTCATTGTATCCTTCCAACATGACATCTCCTTTGATATGAAAGCCATCTCTGTTTAATATTTGACATTTGTTTTGTTGAAAAACAACAATTAAACCTTTTGATACAATCTGATTCACTGACAATAAGTTTGTCTTCAGCAAAGGAATTGAAGTGAAACTTCTATATAGAGGGGGTCTTATGGAGTTTTGACTCACGAAAAGATGTCACAGTCACGTGATCACCGTCACTAATTCTTACATTTTTAAACTCGTGATATCTTTCGAATGGAATGTCCGAATTGAATAATTCAAAAAGTTATATAAAGGTATTGAAGCAGTCTTGAATATGAAGTAATTTATTTTGATAAGGATTAATATCAAGATACAAATAAAAAGCCTTTTCTAGCGGCGGCATTTTAATTAATTTTTTATAATAAAAAAACGCTTATTGTGGCATAACTATAATAGTTAGATATATGTTGTCGCGATACTTTTTGTAAATAATGATGTGTTCTACAAAGTCGTAGTACATTATTTTATTTTATCATCAATAGTTTTCGCAGCGCACGCGATTTTAGGTATTTTTTTAATACCTTGGATTAAATTTTTGGAGTTTTAGTAATGATCCCTAATTTTTTTGTAAATATAATATAGCCTATGTCACCCGGGGATAGCGTAGCTTGCCAACAGTGAAAGAATTTTTCAAATCGGTTCAGTAATTTATTTTATTTGTTATTTTATCATCAATAGTTTTCGCAGCGCACGCGATTTTAGGTATTTTTTTTATACCTTGGACTACATTATTGGAGTTTTAGTAATGATCCCTATTTTTTTTGTAAATATAATATACCCTATGTCACCCGGGGATAGCGTAGCTTGCCAACAGTGAAAGAATTTTTCAAATCGGTTCAGTAATTTCGGAGCCTCTTCATGCAAGCAAAAACCAATCTTATCTTTCCTCTTTATAATATTAGTCTAGATATTCATAAATATATTTATTATAAAATTAATTAGATATTTGCATATTATAAAAAGCGCAAGATTTTGCGCTGGAAGTTGCTTAATAAAATCGGGAGCTGGGTTGCCCTAAAAAGCCCTATATCTAGCTTCGAAAGCGCTAAAGTGGCAGACTTGGTGAGCCGAGCCGAGCGCCGGGGAAGTCCCGCAAACGAGAAAGCGAGCGAGAGAGCGAGCGAGGATATACCTCGTTCTCCGACGACCTCGTCCCTCTAATACCTAAAATCGCATTCTGCGCATCGGAAAGTGGGATGTTCCAATAAGAAAACAAATTAACAACTAGAAAACTACCAACGGTTCAGTTTTTCGAAAGTCACAACGAGGTGAACGACAAGTGTTGACAGAAAAAAAATTGTCGGTGCGTGTGTAGTGTATTACACTATACAGACAAAATATATATTATAGGAGTTACATCTGCTCTGTTGGTATTCTCCGCGGTGTGTAAGTATATTTGAAATATTTTTTGAAATACTTTTTTTCTGTCAATATAAATCATCAAAGCCGCGTGTTCTAATACTTTTTAAACTCGTGATATCTTTCGAATGGAATGTCCGAATTGAATAATTCAAAAAGTTATAATAAAGGTATTGAAGCAGTCTTGAATATGAAGTAATTTATTTTGATAAGGATGAATATCAAGATACAAATAAAGTGCCTGTTCTAGCGGCGGCATTTTAATTAATTTATTGAAATAAAAGGACACTTATTGTGGCATAACTATAATAGTTAGACATATGCTGTCGCGACACTTTTTGTAGATAATGATGTGTTCTGCAAAGTCGTAGTACATTATTTCATTCTATCATCAATAGTTTTTGCAGTGCTCGCGATTTTAGGTATTTTTTACACCTTGGGTTACGTTATTGGAGTTTTAGTAAGGATCCCTAATTTTTTGTAAACATAATATAGCCTATGTCACACGGGGATTGTGAAGCTTGCCAACAGTGAAAGAATTTTTCAAATCGGTTAAGAAGTTTTGGAGCCTCTTCAATGCAAACAAAGAATTTAATCTTTTCTCTTTATAATATTAGTATAGATATTCATATATATTTATTATAAAATTAATTAGATATTTGCATATTATAAAAAGCGCAAGATTTTGCGCTGGAAGTTGTTTAATAAAATTGGGAGCTGGATTGCCCTAAAAAGCGCTATATCTAGCTCCTAAAGCGCTAAATTGGCAGCTCTGGTGAGCCAAGCGCCGGGAAAGTCTCGTAAACGAGAAAGCTAGCGAGAGAGCGAGCGAGGATATACCGCGTCCTCAGACTACCTCATCCCTCTAATACCTAAAATTGCGTTCTGCGCATCGAAAAGTGCGATGTTCCGAGCCGCTATTAATGGAGGCAAACTTAAGTTTGCATCGAACTATAGCTCTGCTCTCCACGTGACAAGGCATCACTGCCTCTATTTGTGGTATGTGTAAAAAAAATATAAATAAATAAATAGAGTTTGTTGAGTTAACAAAAATAACAACAAGAAAACTTTGCCAACTGTTCAGTTTTTCGAAAGTCATAACAAAAGTGAACGACAACGAACAACAAAAGTGTTGACGTAAAAAATGGTCGGTGCGTGGGTAGCGTATTACATACACCATTAAAATGTACTTAACCTAACCAAATCATAATTTGCAGTAAACCTGCGAAAAATCGAAATGTGTGCTGGGACACATATTAGAAGTGAAACTTCAACGGACAAGTGGAAAAACGAATCGCAACGGACAAGTGGAAAAACGAATAGCAACGGATAAGTGGCAAAACGAATCGCAACGGACAAGTGGAAAAACGAATGGCAACGGATAAGTGGAAAAACGAATCGCAACGGACAAGTGGAAAAACGAATCGCAACGTACAAGTGGAAAACGAATCGCAACGGACAAGTGGAAAATCTTCAACTGACAAGTGATAAAATGAATCGCAATAAAATTTTAACTTGAAGTTTTACGGGCAGATTGTTAATGTACTTGTCCAATTTGAAAACCTGCCCGTAAAACTTCAAGTTAAAATTTTGTTGCGATTCATTTTATCACTTGTCAGTTGAAGATTTTCCACTTGTCCGTTGCGATTCGTTTTCCACTTGTACGTTGCGATTCGTTTTTCCACTTGTCCGTTGCGATTCGTTTTTCCACTTATCCGTTGCCATTCGTTTTTCCACTTGTCCGTTGCGATTCGTTTTGCCACTTATCCGTTGCTATTCGTTTTTCCACTTGTCCGTTGCGATTCGTTTTTCCACTTGTCCGTTGAAGTTTCACTTCTAATATGTGTCCCAGCACACATTTTTCTCTTTTATTTGGGCATTTATTTTGAAAATGTCCAATTTTCTTACAACGAAAGCACACAATTTCTCGTAAAGGCTTTTTACTACCTTTTTTGGGTGTGAACTTCTTTTTATAACCACTATATAATGCATTCTCTACTTTAGAATTTCTTTCAGTATTTTCTTGAAGTAGTTTTCCTTTCACTAAGTCACTGCTGATTTTTTGGTTTGTGATCTCTAGCGCCATGACCATAGGATCATATTCTGATGTCAATCCACTGAGCATGATAACACCTACCAGCTCATCTTCAAGTGGAGCACCCATCTCCGCTAGTCTTTGTGAAGTTTTAACAATTTCACCAACATATTCATCCATACTACAACATTCCGACAGTCGGACGCCCAATATCCTTCTCATTAACGTTAGACGCTGTGAAAGCCCTCGATCGTCGAAAGTCTTTTCGAGATTTACCCAAGCTTCACGTGCTGTTTTAGATTCTTTAATGTAGGGGTATATACAGGGTTTGACCATAAGGCAAATCTTCGCTAAAGCCCTTTGATCTTGTCTTGACTGCTCACTGTCTTGTTTGGTACTTGTAGTAGACGATGTTGGCAGTTCAATGCAGCTCCAGAGGTTATCGTGAATGAGAGCCATCTTCATTCCAAACTTCCAATTTGCATAATTGGACCTCCCTTCTAGCTTTTCGAACGCCAATTGTGTGTGTTCCCCCATTATTGTCACTATTTAAACAATAATATGCAAATATCTGTATAATTTGCATTAAAACACACATAAAACTTTACTGTAAAGTTCTCAGAGCAACCGAACAACGCGTCTCTTTTTATCAAGCTAAGTCGAAGTACATGCCATCGCGTCATCGGCGGCCAATCAGAACGCGTTATTATGTCGTGATACTTTGAGCCGGCCAATCGCGTGGTAGCATCGAACACGTGAGTCTCGCGATAGGCAATACCTTGTACCCGGTATTTTAACCTCACTTTGTTCACTTCGGCAAGTCCACTTTTCCAAAACCACTATTTGTACGAAATACGTAACTCTGGGCCCATAACCTGTTAGGTTGTGGGCTTGCAGAGTGAAACAAGGTTTGATTGGTAAAGCACAGTGGAATTTATTCGTGGTTTTGTATTAATTTTGGAAACACACTTTTTTGCGGACACAGCGAGAGAGCGTACTACAGTAACTTTACAACAATAAAAAACATAGACTAAAAAATAGACTGACCATTGACAGTCTTTTACTTTTTAATATATATGGCATGGTTGCCAGGTTAATATCAACATAATCCATTAAAATCTTGGCTTGATAAATTATTTGAGATACGACATTTTTAATTACGTAAAATATTGCAACGGATCAGTATGGTGATCCAGCGAGGAAACTAAGCCAGCCTTCTGGGCACCTTACCTATAGAAGACGGTGATCTAGGGTCAGTATGCTGCTTATAGTCTTGAGGGACTATTGGTAGAATATAATATAAATAAGTTAGGTTTTCAACACAGCATGAAGCTGAGTTGTCGACCTCATTTGTAGGAAATGCGGTGTAAAATATATATAATGTCATCATAAAAAAATGTATGTATAAATATTTCTGTATCATTGTATCGCTTTCTTAGCAAATAAATTATTTCTTTCTTTCTTTCTTTTTTGTCTTTTTAACCGACTTCGAATAAGAGGAGGTTCTCAACTTGATTGGTATTTTTTTGATGTACACCAATCACGCTAAGATTTATGATCCGATTTACGTGATTCTTTTTTTGTTTGATACGGAATAGTTGCTATTTGGTACCCTAAAAATTAAACATAGTTTGGCCCAATAGTTTTCATTTTATGAACATTTTTTATATATTTTTTCCGTTCCGTATGTACACCGATTACGATGAGATTTATGATCCGATTTATGTGATTCTTCTTTAGTTTGATGCGGAATAGTTGCCATTTGGTCCCCTAAAATTTAACATAGTAGTTTTCATTTAAAGACTAAGATGTTTTAGATAATGTATATTTAAAATAAGATGTAAAAATTAAAAATAGCTTTAGAAATGTTATTTTATACTTTTTAGTTTTTGGAGTCGGTTTTTTTAATTGTATTCGATTATATGTAATTTTATGATTGTTTTTTAAATAAAAATAATGATCTAATAACTTGTACATATTGAAAATTTTTAAAAAATAACTCACGCTTGTCTACATTGTAATATAAGTCGTAAAAGATGTCTATGAAATTAAGTAGCAACGAAAAA